>CM056600.1:2055026-2308976 GCA_029721355.1 Tegillarca granosa
CTATGGTAAAAAAACTGATTAAACTGGGCATTCAGAGTATTCAATGATTCAAATAAAAATAAGTGATGAACAAATATTTGTTGTCCAGTCTTAATGGAAAAATATGTTGAGGGAATATTATTTATAAATTTACAATAATCAATTTTCAGTCTATACAAAAATAAACAATTGTGCATGCTAAATGCTATTTTCTTCCATATCTGCTCATGTGAGATAGGTTTTCCCCTATGTGAGATATGTGTATCTCACATGGGCTTGATGTCACAGTTACGTGACAATCACATGATGTCATCCTTTGAGTAAATGATGTCATCTTGTGGGAAAATGACAGCCGGACCTCCAAAATTTAAAAATTTTAAATGCGTTTCAAATGTTAATACTCAGATTTTATAATAAATAACTTTTTCTTCAAGTTTATACATTTTGTAAACCAAAATTAAGTATAGTCTATTCGAAGGTCATATTTATTTTTATATAGAATGTTGAATAACAGTGTTAGATTTTTCAAACATGGCGCCCATGGATATGTAAATCGTATTTGAAGCCAAAAATTGACATTAAAATGGAAGAAAAAGAATCCATTATGAGTTTATCCATGTAGGATAGGGAAATCTCACCCTCTGGGTTGAATATTTATGTCAGAGACTCGGCAAGCCTCGTCTCTGACTGAAATTTTCAACCCCTCAGGTGAGATTTCCTTATCCTACATGGATATCATAATGGATTCTTATAATCTCATATTGCCAATAAGGAGTAATGGAGTTTTATACAAGATTCTGTCACTTATAACAATTTGGTAAGTTCATGGATGGTGGAGAAAACACGAGTGCCAAGAGAAAACCACAATTTTAGATAAACAAACTAACAGATTTTCTCACCCTGGGATCTATTTCAAATTTTATTGGAGACACTGAACTTATAATGTGCACTTGGTCATCGAGCCCTCCCTCCCCCCCCCCCCAACCTCACCCACATGAAGCCATGATTAGCACCAACATATCTTATAATGAGTAATTACCTAGTACTATGACATAATGAAGTCATAAAATGCATGTATTTATTTGAAATACAAGAATTTTTTTTTTTTCACATTGTTTGAACAGATAAACTAATGTAAATCATTTAATTTCATGGCACTTTTATTTTGTGAATTCATACCAAAACTTATTTGTGACATGAAATTTTTGGATTTTCCTCAAAGGTAACCCCTCATAAAATAAGGTAATATTTGTATAAATTTTGTCAGAGTCGGTTTTCTTTAAATTCATACATGATTTACTTATATACACTTTAATGAGATTATTGAGCCACACAATTTACAGTAATAATGCAAGTATTGAAAATGTCAGTCACAGCTGGTGGTATTATATTGATAGAATCTCTCATATGTATCATTGGTTGATAAAGGTATCTCAACCAAGGCAAGTATATAAAGTATATACTGAATTCTTTTTCTCCCGTTAATTTTTTTATTTTCAAAACAAAACTGACTTCAAACAACATCAAACCTGGCACCTTGTATATAATTAATTGAGAGGTCAAATCTACGTGGATTTCACATTAATATAATTCAACGTTAATTTTAGCTCACCTGTCTAAGGGTAAACAATGACAGCACCAGTATTAATACACGCTAATTTTTTGAGACCCTCAGGGGCTCCAAATATTATAATTATTCATGTTAATATAAATACATGTACTATACAGCATCATAAATATAGGGGATTGAGATAAAATATTTGTACTTTAAGAGACGAGCATAAACAGCCCTCAAAGTGGGTTTCAAAACTAAGTGGCCAGCTGGCCACCAATTTAAATTCCAAGTGGGCAGGCAATCTTTTCTTCCAAATGATGAAAAAGTAAGGCAACTTTTAGTTATGGAAAACAAAAATGCACATTTTTAAAATTGACTTACAATCACTTACATTAGTGTTATTAATAACAATTATGATGACGTAAAGTGTCCATTATATTGCCTGAACAGTATCATTATATTGCAACAGAACCATGAAAATTCCGTAACACAGAAATAATATCTGTTCTCCAGTCACAAAAGTTCAAATTTAAAATGGACAAGCAGGCAAATTTTAGGTCGCCAGACACAATTAATTCCAGGTTGATTTGGCCACCATTTTAGTAGACAAAATTGAGGCCTGATAAAGAAATCTTTTTCCAGAGGTACAGATGCTACTTTTACTGATTAGCTGATACATGTACTAGTAGATTAAAGTGACCGTCAAACTACAAGATACAAGTCTTAACTTAACTTTAATGTACTAAGCACTTATTTCAGGATTTATAAAAACTTCTTACAAACATAAAAATACTCACTTTTAAGAGGAACAGACCCTGCTTGAGCTGATACAGAAAGCAGATTGGGGTTACAGGATAACACTAGAGAGTCTAATTTCTTTAAGTTTCCTATTTCATCTGGAACATGAACTATACCCTGATACTGAAGGCTCAAGTATTTCAAATTCTTCAACTCTAAAATCTCTGGTGGAAATCCACTGGGAGTATTATCATCTGTAATACAAATAAAAGATTTAGTGTGTGTGTGTGTGTGTGTTTGTGTGCATGTGTGTGTGTGTGTTTGTGTGTGTAATTTGAAAATGAAAAAAAATATTAATTATTTTCTCAATTTTACCTCTGTTAAGATATTGAATAAAAAATGCCTCATACTCAAACTATAAATGTAACAAAAGATAATAGAGTTTAGTTGATGTTATAACTTGTTGATAATGAATAGAATTCAGTGGTGTTAAACCCTGTTGATAGTGGATAGAATTAGTGGATGTTAAACCCTGTTGATAGTGGATAGAATTCAGTGGATGTTAAACCCTGTTGATAGTGGATAGAATTCAGTGGATGTTAAACCCTGTTGATAGTGGATAGATTTTGGTGAATGATAATCATTGAAAAATCTCTTCTTCATGTTTTAGGGCATGTATGACAGAGGTGCAGCAGAGTATTTCTGTTATTTTAAATTATATACAATTTACAAGACCTAATAATATTTATAAAAATGTTTATAAAGGATAGAAGTTACAGTAACTAAATAGAGAGTGGGCGTGGAGTAATGGTGTTTTACCCCCCCCCCCCCCCCCCCTCGGGTCAAGATTTTTTCACTTATTATGAGGCGGTCAGTTCTGGGATGGTGGAAGAAACCAGAGTGCCTGGACACTAGGATCTGTCCTGATTGGGATTCAAACCCAGGTGGTGAGAGTCGCTGTGATCTGTAACGTGCACTTTAGACCACTCGCTCACTGGCTATGAACTAAATAGAGAAAATACATTCAGATTCTATATATACCTGGTGCTTTATCTCCCTTGTATCCAAATCTTGGAAAGATATTAAATAAAGTAGCATTTAGTTTTCCCAGTTCCTTGGAGTCTAGAGTTCCATTGGCATCTTCATCAAACTGCTTGAAAATCTCTGACTTATCCTGTTAATTAATCAAAATAGGGCATTGTTAAAACAAACTTTTGTGTAGTGTTCATTAAACAGGGATAACTAAAGCTTATAAATATATATTTCTTCTCAAATTTTGATTGTGTTTATCACTTTGAGTTATTGCTTGCACAGAGAGAGAGAGAGAGAGAGAGAGAGAGAGAGAGAGAGAGAGAGAGAGAGAGAGAGCATAAGCACATCTGTTAATGGTAATAAGTCAAAGGCAAAATTGATGGGACGGAACTCAGACTTGACCTGTAATGTAATATATATATATATATAAATACTGTCCAAGCATCATTAAAAATGACTGAAGATAACTATTGCTATTGGTCAGATAAAAAGTAAAATGGATAAACATGTAGTCAGAAAGAAAGACCAACATTTGGTGTGGTACTCATTAAAATATAAATACTCTATGTAGTGGGGTATAAATCATCAAAGTAAAAATAGAGATTATATATACCTCATTGTGTGCATCCAGCCATCTCATAATACTCCTAGACTGTAAGAATAATTCAAATTTCTGCTTGGATACAAGTGTTTTAGCTTTAACTTTGAACCAGGCCACTCCCATCAAACCTAATTCCTCAAGTTTTTGTAATTCAACAAAACTTTTTGGCAGTTTTGAGAAGCAGTTACCTAGTGCATATAAAATTTTTAGATTTTTCAGATTGCCAATGTCCTCAGGAAATTCTGTCAACATCATGTTGCTGCACATTAACCGTTCAAGGGAAGTAATCTTTGTTACAACTGGTGGAATTTTTTTCCATCAAATTGGAGCTGATGTCCAGTCTATATAATTTGTACACTCTGCAAGAGATTCTGGTAAATCTGTCAAATTGTTTTCATTTAAATCCAGCGACATTAATTTCTTACAATGTGCAATGGATTTTGGAATTTCTTCAATGAAGTTGTCAGATATGTGAAATACAAGTAGGTTTTTGAGCTCTGCAAATATTTCTTCCGGTAAACTAACTAATTGGTTTTGACTGAGATGTATATTTGCTATAAAATGAGCATGGCCAGAGAAGAAATCTGGTGGAACTTGTACTACATCCTGATTAATAGACCAAGCATTCTTATGACTCTCACAAAGATACAGTATTTTGTTGGTTATAAGATCACTCTCAGTTTTGTGTAGACCACATGATGGAAAATTATCTTCAAGATTTTCAAGGAGTTCCTAAAATTAAGAATGTTAATAAATATAATATCAAAACCATTAAAAATCAGATAACTAAATACTAGTTAATTGTTTAAATCAGGGTTCTGGAAATGGCAGTCTTTCTGCACAATTCCCAGTTTGAATGATTTTCTTTGAATCTTCTTCTAGTGAATATCCCAACAAATATTTGTTCCTTTGGCGATTCTGAAGCTGTGGTTCAAACTATAAATCTGTAAACTTACTATAAGCTTTTAACTGGTAATTTTGAAGGTTATAATCTATTAAGGAACTTTAACTACACCACTAATAGATATTATCTATTATGATATACATACCAGAGACAAGATTATCAATTAAAAATATCTAATATAGACATTGATATACATACCAGAGACAAGATTATCAATTAAAAATATCTAATATACACACTGATATACATACCAGAGACAAGATTATCAATTAAAAATATCTAATATACACACTGATATACATACCAGAGACAAGATTATCAATTAAAAATATCTAATATACACATTGATATACATACCAGAGAAACACTATCTAAATGTGTGACTTTCTTGAATGCATTGATACTGAAGCTTTCCCCTAGACAGAGGTACAATCTTAACATCTGTAATCTCAACATTTCTCTAAGCCCAGTCTCAATCTACAAATAAAAACAAAGTTACAAAAATGGGGTTTTTTTTCTGGATTGTCCAAAAAATCCCAGATTTTGTTGCTTATTAAAACCAGTCCAAAGGGGACAAACAAAATGTTAGAATTCTAAAACGGTCCTAAATATGAAAAAAACCTGCAATTCTAAAGAAATGTAGGAATGAAGATAAAATTTTATGGTTAATTTTTATATTAATGAAAGATTGTTTTTGTAACAAATATTGAATGAAGATAAATTTTATGGTTAATTTTTATAATGAAAGATTGTTTTTGTAACAAATATTTATCATCATTCAACTTTTGATTGATATACCAATAAACATGAAATCACAAATCTTTAAAGTTGTTTATATAAATACAAATGATCCAATTCTAGGTGCTATCATGTTTTGTAAAAAAATAAATAAATAAATAAAATTGTTTTCGTTTTGGGTATATAAAAGCATGCATCAATATAAGTACCGGTAATATTAATTATAGTCAATAAAAAGAAATAAAACTTACTGCCTGAACAGGCAATGAAGATTTAGCAATCTCTGGAAATAATCTGTCTAATGGTGGAATTCCAATCTAAAAAAAAATTTTTTTAAAAATTTTGATTTAGCTCAAATTACTTATTAAATTAACAGCTAGTATGTATATTTATTTGTTCATTTAACTTTTGATTGATTGATTGATTGATTGATTGATTGATTGATTGATTGATAGAATGGTGTGTTTATCTCAGCCAAAAATGTTTTGCTCTTATTAAGATGTCACCAGCTATAGGTGAAGTGGCAGGATATTGGACTTTTGCTTGGATGAGAAAAGAAATAATTTCATTATACATCTGTCCTAAAATCTATGTTATAAATATGCTGGTTCACAAACTGACATATAAATGTGTCAAAAAATGAAACTAGGCAAACATATAGCTAGGTGTAATTTAAGAACAAATGTTTAATCCGAATTACCTTGGGGTAATGTGTGAGAACAGTGTGCCATCCCCAAATAAGTAGTGCCGTTCTCTGTATAACCTCATCATCTATGACATATCCTTCAGCATTAGTGAAATGTATAAATCTAGACAGCATTGTGGACTGTGATGCTAGAATCATGTCCCTGGAATTAGCTGTAAAATAAGACAAGTGAAGGCTATTAAACTGCGTTACAAGCTCTATTTTGTTTTTTCATTAAACTTGAAAATTACCTTACCCTGCTGACCTCACATCCTTGGTGCAAGTTCATGATTGTGTATAATTAAATGGGCCAGTTTATTGGTCAAGAGCTAAGCCTGACCAATGACCATTTGAATTGTTAAATAACTCTCAATGACAATGAACTGTATCCATGAATTTGGAAAACATTCATTTCTAAACCTTCTGATAAATGACAGGAACCAATGGTCACATGATTAATGGCTGTTGGAAGCAGTGTAGATTGTTTGTTTATCTATTCAATTAAAACACCCAGAAAAAAATACACATTCTTCTTTCTAATTTCTAAATACAAAATTTTTGATAAAAATTGGAATACTTTCCATTAAACTGTAGTTTCTGTCACGTGAATGATATTTACAATTTATAAAAAGTGGCTGATATTTCCAATTAAACTATATTTTAGTGACCAATCACTGTTTTTTAGGTTATAAAAATTAGATAACATTTTTGGTTGGATGATAAAGATATTTGACTACCAATTAGAGTACTTACTTCTTGTCATACAGAGGGGATGACATCTCTGATTGGTCCAGAGAGATCTGTAGGAGGGGTATAATATATGCTCCACTGTTACATTCTGAGGAAGAACGACAGCTGAGGCACCTGTAAAACAAAAGTTACATAGGTATTAAAATGTGCCCAAAAAATTTCTACTGCATTTCAAGTAGATTTCCAATTTGAATACAATTGTATTATAACTGAGTAAATACTTCAAGTAATTTTCATGTCAAGAATAAAAAGATATCGGTAATTGATATCAAGACAAGACCAGCTTCTGATGAATTGAAGAAAAAAATTGATATAAAAAGTTATAAATAATTGAATTTAAGCACTAAACAATAAGTGAAAATAATATTTTATCAATTTTACAAGCCCATCAGAGAAAATCTACTGGTGGTATTTAATTATAACTAAATACTTATACTAAATTATATCTTCTTCTGTTTGCTTGGTAAAATACATTATATGTATGTAACAGTCAATGTTACACGTTGTGTAGAAAATTTCAGTTTCTATACACAGAATTAATTTCCATAGACCCCATTTTTTAGGGATTGAATTATTAAGATGTTTATAGTAAAGCCCAGTTTCATTCTCATTCCTTCACTAAGACTTTTCTTAACTCAAATCCAGCAAAATTAAAATCCTATAATTGAGTTGATTGTTAAGATATTCGGCAAATTAAGGTGTCATTTTGAAGATCACTTCTTTAAGTTTGTATGTTCTGTATTTAGTTATAACAAAAATGATTATTTGTAATTCCAGAAGAGATTGTCTAAATATGCTATTAAATGTAAGGGAAATTTTAGTTAAGGAGTGATTGTAAAACTTAGGCCAGATGTCATATAAGAGATGTTTCAATGTTGCGTATTTATTAGAACCTTGGTGAAGTTACAGCTACAACAGAGATACATTTACCAATCAGTGACTACAAACCTGTGTTACTAATCTGCAGCTTGTTATGGCTTTCTTCAGAATTTTAAAAACATTTTGGTACAAAATGTAGCTCATTTTTAATGATATAGATCAAAGACATTTGAAATACAATTACCCATGAAATCAACTCTGTAATTACGGAACAAATACCACTCAACGTCTCTCAACATTTGTGTTATTTTAACCTCTGGTACTGTAAAATAATTATAAAACATAAATAATGAGTAAAAGAAGTAAAAGAGGAAGTAAAGTTTTCTTATCTTTCACAACCATGTATATTCATTTAACAAGAATTCCACAGATTTAAATGTCTCGCCTGGTTAGCTTTTGATCAAGTAGAAGATACATTACTTTAACATAAACTTTCATATTTTGACACACCACCGCCGCCAACACCAGAAAAGTAACACCTAAGTCTCGCCTTATGGCGATGCCAGGTTCGACAAGATTAAGATCTTAAAGGGTACCTGTAACCAAAAATTTTTTTATCACAATTGTTTTATATATTATTTAAATATAACAATATTGAAAACCGCATCAAAATTGGTGACAAAATAAAAAAGTTATAGCGGTTTGAAATCCACATTTTATAACTTTCTCTTTATCGAAAAGTGAAACGCCTCGTTTTGAGTTATAAACGTGTGACGTCATTGCAGTATTAGAAGTAGTGTCTAACATAATAGACAGTAGTAACAATGATGATATATTGACGTATGTAGAATAAAGTAACGACTCTGACATGTACCTATTTATGTCAAATAGTTCGTCATTATTTGGGGAAGCAGTAGACTTTCTTATAAGTGATGAATTTGGAGTATAACCGTTATTTATTCGAACCAGAAACGGACGAATCTGATGACCATATTGAGTCGAGTCCCAAACTACCGTCAAGAATTGTGACTGCATTTGGTTGCATAGCTGTTGAAAAATACTTGACGAGTGTTAAATTGTCAATAACATGAAAATTGATTATATCTTTGACTTTTTTTTAAATAAATTATCTTATTAAGTCGGACTGGACAGACTCAAGAATTACGATAAGTTGCATAGCTATAACAAAAAATTCGCGATTAGTTTTTACTTGGCAAATACAAAATTAATTTAATCGTCGACATTTAAAAATGAATTAAATATCAAGTCGGACTGGACGGACTGGCGGATGAATGTTATGGAACTTACTGTGGTGTCATGTGCTGATTTTGAATTTCTATTAAAATAATTCATTCAAAATTCAAAATTTTAAAATTCATTATTTTAATAAAAATTCAAAATCAGCACATGGCAGTAGCACCAGCTAAAAATCAATTCATAAAAACCCTATCGCCTATGCTCTTTTGTGCAATGATTATTGACAGTTGAAATTAAATGACCGTGATGTAGAAAAATTTTAAATATTCTGGCGGCATCACATTTCCTCGATAATTGGAAGATTTTCACACAATTAAAGTTTGTAACACAGTTGTTTTCAACTGTCCGATGACTAATTAATGCTGGGGTAATTAAAAAGAAACTTGAAAAAAACAAGATATTCCATCTCAAATTATTTTACGCGAAATATATATAATTGTTTAAAATGAAATGACACAGATTTTAGAATGAGACCACATTTTAAAAGAAGAGATAATAATAATCATAATAATAATAATAATAATATAATAATAATTTTATGGATTTGTATATATAGAATTAAGAATTAAAGAATATCACAGCTAAATGTATTCCCAAGGAAAATCTAATAAAATCAAATGCTGTAAGTAGATCAATAAACATGTTTTAGACTATTCTGGTCGTCAATTTTTAATTTTCGATTTTGCCTAAAAGTCATATTTTATTATTATTATTATTATTATTATTATTATTATTATTATTATTGACATGAAAACTAGGGGAAAAAAATCTTTTTCTTTACTTTTTAAAATTTAAAAATGAAATATCCATTTTTCCCCGACTGATATCTTTATACTGTATATGACAAATAACGTTTACCAAATAAAAATATTTTACTTTACTCGAACTGTAAATATATTATTGTATATTACAGGACGTAAGATAACTTTATCAACCTGCAAATCAATTTTGCAAATTATAAGTGACATCCTGTTAATTACAGGTGTGGGTCTGAATCTAAGGATTGTGTCTAATAAACAAAAGGATTAATAATAATTTTAATTATCGGTACATGTCAAACGGGTGTTAATACCACTTCATTAAATGGTTTTCTCGTAAAATAATCATAGAAAGTTAAACTACGAGTTCGTATTTGACTTATTTTAGTAGTTGGTAAATAATATTCTGTGGAGGTATGTTACTGGTATGACGTCACAACTCGGGAGCCTCGATATGGACCTTTTTGATTTGGATTTCTAGAGATGTATTAGAAAATCATCGATATCTACCTTATTATGATATGGAAGTTTATTGAATTTTCGATACAGCCATATTTAAGTACGACGAATAAAATATGTCAAAACTGAAAATCGTTACAGGTACCCTTTAAGGGTCAACAACTGGTCTCAGAAATCATGCATTGCTATAATATATTAGTTCCAAGCAGAGACATATATTACAGGGATTGGCAAGTACAGCATTTTACAGAAGGGAGCCTGTTAATTCACGTGGCGGTAAAAAAATCTCACGTGATCTGAAGAAAGTATCCATCGGCCATATTGAAAAATTTCGACTTTCCGATAAAACTTGATTAAAAAATGTTTTGATAGCAATCAAGCTGAGTGTTCTGTAAATTCATTGACATTGAAAATAAGGATATCGATCTACGATTATCGGATTGTAATCTCATAAGTTTTAAGTAGATAAACGGGGTATAATTTCAATAAATTTTCCATCGACAGAAAGAAAAAACCAGGAGAAAAGTTAAAATCTAACATTCTCTCGGGAAAAGTTTATGGACTCGTAGCTTAGGACAGTTTCATAGTCATATAACATATTTTTAAATTCTACGGGCTTTTTGCTATGCAAATGTATTTGTTTTATAAAAATAGAAAAACCACAAGTAAGAAAAATAACGTTTTTAAAATTAATAATTTCGGTAGGAAAAAAGGCGGGCCGTAGTTGTGAATAATTGAAAAAAAAATTGAACATTCCCTCGGGTAAAGTTTATGGACTCTTAGTTTACGACAGTTTCATAGTCATATAACATATTTTTAAATTCTGCAGACTTTTTGCTGTGTAAATTTATTTGTTTTATTAAAATAGAAAAACCACAAGTAAGAAAAATAACGTTTTTATAATTGATAATTTCGGTAGGGAAAATGGCGGGCCGTGGTTGTGAATAATTGAAAAAATTGAACATTCCCTCGGGTAAAGTTTATGGACTCGTAGTTTACGACAGTTTCATAGTCATATAACATATTTTTAAATTCTGCAGACTTTTTGCTGTGCAAATTTATTTGTTTTATTAAAATAGAAAAACCACAAGTAAGAAAAATAACGTTTTTAAAATTGATAATTTCGGTAGGAAAAATGGCGGGCCGTGGTTGTGAATAATTGAAAAAAATTGAACATTCCCTCGGGTAAAGTTTATGGACTCGTAGTTTACGACAGTTTCATAGTCATATTTCATATTTTTAAATTCTGCAGACTTTTTGCTGTGCAAATGTATTTGTTTTATTAAAATAGAAATACCACAAGTAAGAAAAATAACGTTTTTAAAATTGATAATTTCAGTAGGGAAAATGGCCGGCCGTGGTTGTGAATAATTGAAAAAATTTGAGCATTCCCTCGGGAAAAGTTTATGGACTCGTAGTTTACGACAGTTTCATGGTCATATAACATATATTTAAATTCTGCAGACTTTTTGCTGTGAAAATTTTTAATTGTTTTATTACAATAGAAAAAACCACAAGTAAAAAAACGGTTGGAACACGAGTCGTCTATGTTTGCTTTTTTTTACACAAGGGATCTGTTTTCATCATCAACTTTACGTTTTGATGGACTTTTTTTGGCTACGTCCAATCCGTCATTACTGCAATTAAATTAAGGATCGTTAACGTCTTCATAACCGGTTTCAAAATCGGTATAATCTTCCAGTAAAAAGTCCAAATCTATATCATCGTCTCAGGAAAGAAAGTCCGATGATTCCGACATCTTGTATTGATACTGAGACGAAACATAATGATCTCTGCATACCTTTCCATGTAAAAATTCGATGTCTTTAACCGACTTACTGGCCAAAAAAAAAAAAAAAAAAAAAAAAAAAACCCTAAAATTCTCATCATTTAATTCTCAATAAACGGGATGTCAGTACAAATATATTATTGCAATCAAAACAATAATCCACCGACACCTCACAGGTCAATCCAATCCCGGATGTACCTTAAGTGAATTGGCTTCCCTGGCGACGCGCAGACTCCCTTATGACTTCACCGGTGTAGGTAGCTAATTTGCATATGAATAGCCGCCGCGTGAAGATCAATAGAGTGGGCCGAGTTGCCAATCCCTGTAATATATGTCTCTGTTCCAAGTGTATGTGAATTATCTGCATCAAAAATAATCACTTTCATCTGTTGGATGATATTGTAATCAAAACAAGAAGTGTTCAGCATTTCATTACAGGCTCAAAACAAAAACCTAAAAATCAGATTATAAATTATAATAATCACACACACACACACACACACACACACACACACACACACACACACACACACACACACACACACACACACTTTTTTCTGAAAAGGTTCAATTAACAAGTTAACATTTTTGTCAAATAACTTCATGGGAAATAAATGAATTTTTCTTCCCCTCTTTTTTCATATATATTGTGATGATTTGCAAAGCATTAACAAGCATAATATATGACAGTGTGTAGTTTCTGTTTCATAATGATGATTTAAAGAAACTTACTGGTAGGCAGGTAACCACTACAGGGTGTGAACCATGAACTCTCATAACCTTTGACCCCAGATATACTCATCTTCTCTGGTTCACTCACCATACTCTGTTTAATTACAAAAATATCATTGTTCAATTAAAGAAATATAATTAAAATATAGTACCATGGACATATTCTTATTTAACATATAGCGCTGTACATGTATGTAACTTAGAATGTCAGATATATATAATAGTTTATTGATGTCAACATTTTGATATAATTAGATGTATGAGGTGATATCCGTCTCAGATGAGAGTTCCTGAATCAAATCAATTGTATCTTATCTCTTAGACCTATGATGTAATGTAGTATAATATTTTAGCTTATTTAGAAATCAGTTATCCAGAGTTTTTTGGAACATATTTCACATAAAGTTGGGTTTTCTAAGGCATTCAATAAAGTTGTGTAACTTCTCAAATTCAACTTACATATTTCATTTAACACATATTAACGATAGATTTCATTCTTTTAAGACTTACCATTAATCCTGGAGTTTGTACAGATATAACCGCTGGCCTTTTTGCTATACAAGATAATTTTGTTTTTCTGCTAGGAAGCTGCATAAAATGTATAACTCCTTGATTTAGCTTAATCTGGACAGATATTTCTGAAATATCTGACTGTAAATAGAAAGGACAATTAGATAAATATAAAACAAGATATTTGACTGGTCAATCCAATTTAATATAGATGGCAACTATCTCAGTCTCATCAGTATTATTGTGATACTTACAGACACAGATACAACTTGTATTTCCAGTAGATCACCCTCTTTACATTTAGCACCCTCCTGTAGTACATCTCCTTCTGTTGTAAAATTTCCAAATTCAGTGTCATATTTAGTGTGAAGTATGGATTCTCCACCGCTGTAAAAAAAGTTAAAAAAAAAACAGTAAAATTTACTTATTACCTGAATGTGTAGACAAGATAATTTAATTTATTTTGTTTTCAATGAGGTTCCAGGTGTACAAATACTAAAAAAAAAATCAAATTAACATCAAATCATGTGATTCCATAATTTATATTCATTGGTTAATTTTTAAACAAGAGCATTATTAACAACCCTTGTGTTAAAAGCAGCAATATACTGATCATAGTTCTGCTTGACAACTAGGATCAAATCCAAGTCAGAATAATCTTAGTGAAAGAAAGTTTGTCAGTTAAATTTTCTGAAGGTCAGTAGTTTTCTCAGGGAACTTGAATTAAATCTACTGTCCCTAACTAACCCTAATACATGTATATATACATGTAAAACAGCATGTAAAACCTTTTAGCTGGGGTGTAAATACACCATTATTCCTCTTAATTGACAGGTATCATAAACATGTACATGGTGCGTTGATGTACCTAGGATGTTACACATGAAAAAGTATTTATGACTTAAGAACCAAAAAATGTCAAATCAAATTTTTAAATTTTATATACATGTATCTAGAGATTATAACAATTTAGTTGCTGTTATAAAAATACACTTAAACAGACTACAGCAAAATAAAATGTACTAAAAACAAGTACTCAAAATAAGGCATGATAAATGTGTAATGATACTGCTGTTTACTTGTATAAAACTCCTAACTCTGAAAGGTATAATAACATAATGGAATATAGTGATGTGATTTCGTCTTTTTTGGGATCCTCAACAATTACTTTGTTTGAGAACAGAAGTACATATTTACAACATTAGTAAGAGATTTCGAAGCTGATAGATATGACATAATCTATTCTATAAAGTTTACAGGTCTGCTACTAAATATATAATACCTGTAGTCCACAAATCCAATACTTAAAAATGCTCCTCTAAGTAGGCAGATCTTGATGTGATTAAAATACTCGTATGATAGGAAATCTTTAAATTCATACTGAGCATTCTGATCCATGTAACTGATTAAACTTCCTGTCCTGTTCACCTTGTCTGAAGCTACCTTCTGTGGCAAAAAGCTCGGATATACAGTAGAATAAGATTCCTGTAACACAGAAAAAGGTTAAAGGTCAAGTAATTATGTTTGGATATACATTGACCAGTGGTAAACTTACAAACTCATGATTAAGGTGTTATGGGTTCTTGCCCTAGTTAAGCTGCTACACTCTTGCCAACTTTACTCTAGGGATGGACTACCTTTAATCTCTAAAATGGGCTTCTTTACTCAGGGAATGGTCTTCTTTCATGCTAGAAAGAGACTACTTTTATGCTGACAATGGGCTACTTTCACCCTGGGAATGGGCTACATTCATCCTGGAAATGGGCTACATTCATCCTGGAAATGGGCTACATTCATCCTGGAAATGGGCTACATTCATCCTGGAAATGGGCAACTTTCACCCTGGAAATGGGCTACATTCATCCTGGAAATGGGCAACTTTCACCCTCAAATGCATCCTGGAAATGGGCCTGGGAATGGGTTAACTTTACTCTGGGGAAGGACTGCCTTCAATTATGAAATGTTTTTCTTTAATCTGAGAATGGGCTACCTTCATGCTGGAAAAGGACCACCTTAACACATGGAACAGACTACATTCATTCTAAGTAAATACTACATTTTTATTTTGACAATGTTTATGCCCCACTAAAATCATCCATGGGCGAGTACAAGTCAGTAGAGTTTGATTCCTGATCCACCCCTCCCATTTCATTCATGAGTGACTGATAAACTTACAGCAAGTGTATGGACACACCGTGAACAAATTCCACAATGAATACAAAGGTCTCCATTCTTCTTGCAAGCACATCGCCTGAAGATAAAAGAAGTGTTGTTGAATCATTAAAGATTACTCAACTTTAACGTTTCATCACACGCCTTAATTTTATTGAAAGTTATTGGTATACTTCCCAAGTTTCATATTTTTTACATTAGTCAGTGCTTGAAACCTATTTGTCTAATTATATAAATTCTCTTCTGCTGTGAGAGATTCTGCCATATACCCGGAACCTGTTTCTTAATTTTGCCAGACAAATGAGAATATTTTCAAGTTTTTCCCCATTTATTTAAAACAAAAAAATATGGTATTTACTGTTTAATTTGTAAAAAGAAATTTACAAATCAATACTTATTAACAACCCACTCAAATTTGAGCACCATTACACAGTAAATGCCATCATATTACAACTTCGAGCAATTACGCCATCAAGTATATCTGTATGAATTTATAATCCTCAATGTTCCAATATTCCATCTTCTGTAGTTTGAAGGTAATAAAATGATTTGATTTACTTTCAAATTGGTAACTGTAGATGAGTAACTTAGTTCACTATAATATTAGATATTAAATGTTACTCTAAAATCTGTATGTTTTTACAAGAGAACACATGAGGCTTTCACCACTTCTTACAAAAATGCTGACTTTGCAAACAAAGCAGAATAAAAGTGCCCTTGAGGCAGAGTGATCTAATGGGTGTGTGTCTCACATCTTAAGATTCAAATCGCACTTAGGCAGAACCTGTTGTGAGAAAGTTTGTCAGTACGATGACTGAATGCTATTGTTTTCTCTGGGCACTCCAGTTTCCCCACCATCCCAGAACTGACCATCTTTCAAAGAAACTTGCCTGGGGCATATAACACCATCACTTAACTCAATCAATTCACGAGGCCTACAGATCTTTTTTTCAGAAATGTTGACCTTACAACAGAACAAAATAGAAATATAAATGGAGATACCTGCTAATACTATCATTTTTATAATTCTGTTTACATTCTATCCCATTTACACAGCAATTCTGACACAGAAAACATCTGGTATTCTTTTCCTTTTCTTCTATATCATTTTCTTTGGGTATAGTTGATACAAACTTGTGTTCCTGTGTTTGAACCGTGTCACCATAGTGATTTGGTACATGTTGAATCGACTTTTGGATTTCTGTAAAAGATCATTACAACCAGTCTTAAAACATGCTGAACATTTAAATTAGTCCTAACATTTTCTTTATTATAAGTACAACATCTATGGCAAAAGTTAAATATATTCGATCAAAACATTCTACATGACATAAAAATTAATAAGACATTCAGCTGTCCAGAGAACAATGCAAATATCCCAACCTACTTTAACTGTAACAAACAGATGAAAAAGGCATTCAAATTATTTATATCAATCCCTACCAATCAAGCCAGAAAACCTTACCAAACCAAGCCAGATACAATATTACACAAACTGTTATCACAAAGTGTTAGAAGGCTATAATATTTACTTTAAGGGAGACTGCTTTATATACATGATATATGAGTCTTGACTATAAAAAAGTATTCCTTGCTTACTACTAGAACAATAAGAGAGTTTCCCATGAGTCACCAGTTGTGAGTCTCCCATGAGTCACCAGTTGTGAGTCTCTCATGAGTAACATGAGTCACCAGTTGTGAGTCTCCCATAAGTCACCAGTTGTGAGTCTCCCATGAGTCACAAGTTGTGAGTCTGCCATTAGTCACCAATTGTGAGTCTTCCATGAGTCACAATTGTGAGTCTCCCATGAGTCACCAGTTGTATCTCCCATGAGTAACCAGTTGTGAGTCTCCCATGAGTCACCAGTTGTGAGTCTCCCGTGAGTAAACCAGTTGTGAGTCTCCCATGAGTCACCAGTTGTGAGTCTGCCATTAGTCACCAGTTGTGAGTCTCCCATGAGTCACCAGTTGTGAGTCTCCTATGAGTCACCAGTTGTGAGTCTCCCATGAGTAACCAGTTGTGAGTCTCCCATGAGTCACCAGTTGTGAGTCTCCCGTGAGTAAACCAGTTGTGAGTCACCCATGAGTCACATAAGTAACCAGTTGTGAGTCTCCCATGAGTCACCAGTTGTGAGTCTCCCATGAGTCACCAGTTGTGAGTCACCAGTTGTGAGTCTCCCATGAGTCACCAGTTGTGAGTCTCCTATGAGTCACATCAGTCATCAGTTGTACCCCATAACATTTCTGAGATTCTGTTGCAGTGCTATACTTACTTGGTCCTATGAAAATCTCTCTTTTAACAACAGGGTTTGCATCTTTGTCACTACAATGGACCTTTATGGGTCCACCTTGTATTGATAATGTTCTATAGAAATATACCACATTCTCCTTCTGCTTTCTATCTGCAGTATATTTCTGTAGTGCTGTGTATCTATTGCCAGTGGGGAGACATCCATTACATGGAACAGTTTTCTGTAAATTTACAACATCAAATTACAGCAATAAATGATCATTTTTTATCTTTGATTAAAATTCTCAATTTTATAACATGGAATTAAGCCTCAAATTATTTTCTCTTTTAAAACTGTGGCATTAAAATAGAAGAAAACAATTCACTTACAGCTTAACTGAGTGGAATAATAAAACATAACCAGAAAGGTGGAATATTTAATCAAGAGACAAATGTTTGCTGAATCAATGTCCTATATGGATACTTATCACAAATTCACTTATCATTTGCTAATTTCTTTTTGTTTTGGCTTACATTTTACATTTTATACTTTATAGCAACAATCGCTGTTTGTTACAGTCAATAAAAGTGTTCACCACAAGTTATCATCATCAATTCAAAATTTATAGGATTTTCCTTTAAAACTTTGACAATTTGCTGCCACAAAGACTATGTTTATGTTTTAGATTGCAAGGAATAATTATTAAATACACCAATAATAAACTTAAAACTGACAATACATAGAGAAATAAACAAACTAGAAATGACCTATGTTAATCAT
Source organism: Tegillarca granosa (assembly GCA_029721355.1). Classification (NCBI taxonomy): domain Eukaryota; kingdom Metazoa; phylum Mollusca; class Bivalvia; order Arcoida; family Arcidae; genus Tegillarca; species Tegillarca granosa. Next base: position 2,073,516 of record CM056600.1, read on the forward strand.
GGTAATATGAGATAGTTAGAAAAAGATGGCAAAAAGTCAATCTTGTGACTGTCTCAAGTTTCCACTGGAGTGAAGAGAACATAACGTACTGTAGCATATATCTTATACTTCTGTAAAATACAATCCAGAACATTTGTCACATTGTTGAATGTATACCACAACATTTTCCCTGGAACATTGTCCAAGCTGACCCAAAATTTGGCATTATCATTTTTCTTTTTGTCCTTCTGTTTGTTGTTTTCTATTATTGTCTTTTCTTCATTTGCTTCATTTTCTTCTTCAAAATCATCTATGTCTTCATCTTCCACCAAATGTTTTAATGTTTTATTTTTAACTGGTGCTTGCATCCTAGCGCTGACGACAATGGCGGGGGTACCTACAGATAAAAGACATACCACGTATTACAGAATTTACACATGTAAAAAATGCTGTAAATCATTTTACTTTTTACCTTTGGGGAAATCACGACAATTTCACTTCACAAAAAAGGTTTTGGTATGAATTTTCGAAAAAATTTGCAAAAATTATAGTGATATACAGTGTGTAAAACAGATGAAAACAGAAGATAATTCTTATGTTGAAATATTTAAACTATCTGATATATGCATAATCACTCAGAGAAAAATTTTGTTTATTTATTGAAAATATGTTTACAGATAACTAGACCTTGAAAACTGGGGGCTTTTTCACTGATTGATCAATATTTATCTTATATATTCAATTTAAAGTTTACTGCTAATTAATTCTTCATTAGCAAAAAACTGCAGGATTTTTTTAATTACAACATAATCAAGAATTTGTTATTTCATTTAATTATTTATTCATTTTTTTTGTTTATTTATTTATTTATTTTATTTATTTTATTTTTTTTTTGAGATCTGTGAAATTGGAGGATAAATATTATGTCCACTAGTTCACTATATGCTGACAATTCGTTTATCAAAGTCATATGTTCCTATTGAAATATAGCTTTAGTCCTTGATGATACAAGTATACTGTATTACTGTTAACATAATGAATATTTACCTTCACCATTTTCTGACAATTCTACCAGTACAGTGACAGGACCCTGGTGAAAAACAGCTCCAGTTTTCCATAACAATGAAAACTGTACAATTTTAGACAGATTACTGTAAAAAAGATATTTACTTAGTATAAAATGTTAATACAAGGAGTAATATTTTTCAATTCATTAGTATTATGTCAAACATTACAGATATTCAACTTTTATTGTTCCTATCAATCCTAATTACATTAAGTAACATTGGTTATCTGAACCCTCTCATTTGGCCTTTCATTCTTGATGATTTGTAGTAAGTATAAGTCTTGTTACATATTCTACAGTGTCACCTAAAATCTTAATACTCATACACAAGGTTGTGTTTTTAATTTTTCTGAAATGCCACAAAGTGTAGGAATATGTTTTGGAATATTTCCACAAAGTGAGTTACACATCTTTGATAAATGTATTCTGTGAAGTTTCTTAACTAAAAGCTGTAGAAGGAGTCATTTTCATCCTCATTTCCCCATTACAATTACAGGTACATGTATCAGAAAAATTAACGCCAAAACTTTTACATTTATACAAAGGACTAATGAAACATTGACATCAATTGCTTTCCATACATCTCTGTGATGAGCTAAAAACCAATTAGCCTGTGAATGACACATTGACATTTATAAATCCTTATGTGTTCTACAAGGTATGTAAAATCTTATGAAATGACCACATATTGTCTGTTTCTACTGGAGATAGGAAAAACTTTAAATCTTTTTTTTTTCCCAGAATAATGTCATTTAGACTGTACAGAATCAAAATTATGTATTTCCACATTCAATTGCACAAACATTTTTGGATATCAAATGATAAAGGGAATTTATTAATTACCTTAGAAACATAGGAAATAACATAGCAGGATGACCTGTATGGAATAAATAGTATTTGTCTGCATGTGTTTCTGGATCTGTTTCCAAGAGATCAGCTGGGAACACATGTTCCTGTAAATAAACAAAATCAGATGTTGTAGTTTAATAAAACATGTAAAATGAGAATAAATTTATATAAAAGTAGTTTGGATGAAGGAGAGTTTAACTTAGCCAATTTTCACTTATATAAACATATCACCAGCTATAGATAAAGTTGTAAACTTGGGAAATTGTGCACCATACCTAGTATGAGGGATAAAAAATGCATACCAAATAAATTACAGTATGAATGCAATGCTGAAAAACTCAAGAAGCTTTATTCTCAAAACATCCATATGTCCAAACAAAACAATCGATATCATACATGTCATACACTTATAAACATGTGTTTGTTACAGGGCCGGCATGAACGGGAAATTACAACACTTGCAGATTTCAAATTCCAGTTTACCGTTCCAGTTTCAATGTCACTATTAAATTAGCCTTCAGTTTTCAGAGTCAACTCCCAGGTGCAAACAATTTTACCTGTAATTCTTGTACATCCATAGGTACAACGTCATTCCTCGTGTTTACATATTCTAAAAACCAAACCGGACCATCCAGTTCAAGCAGAAAGTACCATATTCTAATTAACCCAAATGCATAACGCACCTTACTGCAATTTACCCAAATACAGACACATACATTTGACACAATTGGTAACACCTAGATTAAGGGATTTGATTTTCTTCAGACTATAATGTTTAAGTATTTATTTTGGCTGTGTATTAATATTGGCGCTTTTGGCATTAAATTAATTTCCGCCAATATTAATACATTTCAACATTAATTTTTGTTCACCTGTCTAAGGGGAAACAATGACAGCATCAATAATACTACACGCTAAATGTTCGAGACCATCGGGAGTGCCAAATATAATACACGCTAATATAAATATTTATACAGTAACTAAAGTATTTAAATTTCTTTGTGACTGCACCTGAAAGTAACTTTATGTCCTGTAATGCTTGAGGACAGTGCAATTGTCACTTTATCCAAGCAGACAACCATTAAGGCTAACAGTTCCCTCAGAAAACGTCTATAACAATAAAACTATACTTTATTCTTTATGTGTTATTTAAATGTCAAAATATCAAACATTTATAATTATATATGTAAAGCAAACCATCTAAAACTAAACATAAGAATTACCTTACATCTTTATAGTATCACTATCATACTTACTACAAGTTCAGGTGATATCTCAGGTAAATCTTTGGTTAAGATATATACATAGGAATCATCAGAGTTAATCTGTCGACAATCACAAGGTATAGCCATGATTATACCAAAATGTTCCAGTACCTTCAACAATAATCTGATCTAAAAATCAACAGAAAAGAAAATATTATAAACAAGTCAAAAAATGAGAAAAGAAAAACAATTTTTTTTTTTTTTGGAAACTGATATGACCAGTATAAGTACTTTTTGAAGCATTTAAAATTATTCATTTAATCATTTTATATAAAAATAACAAAATTAACAGTTATATACTTGAAAAAGATTAAATTAAAAAATATTGATTCAAATGTTATTGCATTTAGATTGATATCCCAACTTTATAATGCAAGCAAAAAATTCCAAAATTAAAGTAATAACAAAAATAATCTGAGGTGGAGTTTGTTATAGTAGCTAATTATTTCAAATTGTGTACATGGTATTACTTACCCTCCCTTTTGCTAGTTTTTTCAAGTCATTCTCCGTCCAACATGGAAAGGATTCCCCAAGTCCTTTAATCGGCAAAGAATGTGGAGCTTTTGCCTGGAGAAGATCTCCAAGGAATTCCTGTAAAGTTGTCACATCACCAACAACTGGAGAGTCTTGTAATTCCGGAAAATACAAACAAAGTCCCTACAAAAGACATGCAAAATAATGTAGCTCATTCACATACTTGTTCATCTAAATATGTTTTAAAAATATGCATTACTGCATTACATGTATCTATAATGCAGTTGAGTTGAGTAATGGTGTTTAACATCCCAGTCAAGAATATTTCATTTATATTGAGACATCACCAGCTATAGGTGAAAGTGCAGAAATTTTGCCTGTGCATCGCACTGATGGCATTATACAGCAGGATTCTTTATCATGCCACACCTACGATGACATTGGACCTCCTTTATTTTGAGTTACCATCCAAAAGAACCATGACTTTCATTTTGTAATGCGGAGTGCTTGGCAAAAGAACAGTCACAACCCACTTTCAAGTCTTGGGTCAAACTCGGTCTGGGTTCAAGCCACGACCTACCACTTATGGACGTGTATCTATTATGGCATATATCAATCAAATAAGAGTCAGTTATAAGATTGTCACAAAAATGTATCTACTTTATTGTCAAAGTCACTTACCCTGGTGTTCATGAGTTCCAAAGCCTTACTTATTTCTGCATGGGCAGCATACTCAGATCTGGTATTTAACACAAATTTGCTGTCATCAGGGATCTGTCTGTATAGTTCTCCCATTGTCACAGGTGGCAGTCCCATACCTGGCATTGTCTTTACTATTTGTAATGTTTCTTTGAAATATCCAATAGCATGCCAAGGGAACACCGTTTTTAATTTTTCAACCACATTGCACAGAAAGTCAAAGTCTACAGAATTTGGTTTTGATGGCTAAAAGAAAACAATCAGTAAATATAACAACAAAGAACGATGTTAAATATATATCATACAAAGTGTATAGAAAAGATTCCTTCTTATTTTTAGATCTATGTAAATATATGATGTACACAAATTAAATTTTTATTATTATTAAAGAAATTTTCAATTCAAATGATTATATACTTAAGATGCCAAGTGAAGTAAAAAACCTTGAGATTACCTTGGAGATTCAAGTTGGGGAATAATAATGTCCTTGCAAATGTCTATAAATCCCATTTTACATTATGTTCATATACATCAATACATCACCTGAAAAAGGGGCACCTTCAAGGCATTTATCAGTTCAGCAAAGAAGCAGTCCTGATACCAAACAGATAGCAACATAATATGTAAATAATTTCATACTTACTGATGGTGGACATATCATATGTTTCTGTTGTAAACTTTCCAGTGTGGATTGTCCTGAGGTAAAGATGATTTGATCATGATACTTGTGTTCTTCCAATGTATATTTCTGGGTAGTGCTACAAATAACAACAGTAAATAATACATGTATAGTCAGTACTAACCTAAAGGGATAAATACATCCTCCTCTCCATTCCCTCATTCCTGATGCCAGAAATACAAATCATTCTTTAGGACTTTAACTATCAAAACATGTCCTAGATTCAAGGTCAAGCCACATAAGGCCATGATAAATTAATACCTAGATTTTCATCCCCGCCCACCACACAAATGAACCATTAAGATCATTTGTTACAAATTTTATGACATTTCTTCAGAGCCCAGACAGAAGTTTATATACATTTGTACAGATGAATAGATAAACAGACTTGATAAGTTATAGCCCATACTATAACAATTATCCATTTCTATACATTTAAATAGTTTAGTAAAATGTACATGTAGATTTGATTTCATTAGTGAGTGAAAATTTATAAGAAATTGCAGAACTATATACATGTACTTACAAAGATTCCAAAGTTAATCTGATCCGAGATTCCCATTCTTTTAGTTCTTCGTTGACTTTATTCTCCATAGAGTCTGATTTCAATTCTTTTACAGGGTAAAGTACAAAAACTGATTCAGGGAACTAAAATTAAAATCAAAATTTAAATTAAAAACTTAATCCTCCTTTAAGTTGTTGGATGAATATTGTCATGGAAACTAAAATTGGTAATGAAATTAAAATTAAGATTAAAATAAAATTTTATAATTGAAATTTTTATTAGTTAAATTTTCTTCAGTAAATAAAAAAATCACATCAAAATTAAAATATGAATTTAAATTCTGTAAGTTTTTAGTTGTCAATCAATATAATTTAGGATCTATATTTTAAAAGTTTTATATATTTCTTAAAATTGTTTATTAAAGTTGTTGGTTCATACAGAACACGAAACAGAAACTTATAGTTAGAAAAAAAAAAAATAAATAAAAACCTATTTTGAAAAGAAAAATGTAAACATTCATATATTTGACACAAATTAAAATGTATTAATATAAATCAATTTTTGTGTTAATATATAAGTCAAAATTTACCTGACATAAAATCGTAAGTATTTGTTTGGCTATGTGTTTTGAGGTAGGCGTGTCATCTTCTGAGTAAGGTATAATAACAATCTGTCCATTACTCAATACCAAGCCTTCATAACCCTAAAAATAAACCATCAAAATTAAATTTATGTTCAACCACACAGAGTAAAAATCAAAACACTGTAATTAAAACAGAATATATAAAACAGTGTAGGTTTGGTCAGCTGAAAAACTTGTAACATAATTACTAAAAGGACTTATCTAAACACAACTTCATCATGCTCTTATAGCCCTTGAATTTAATAATGTTAACCAGACTACCATGGGATAACTCCTATTCAAAATCATTCTGGAACTTTGTGAATTTAACCTTAAGTTTTCAAAACCATTCTTAACAGAAATAGTAAGGTTATGTGAACCTTACTCAATTTCCATTTCAGTAGGAAAACACATTTCATTTATAATTTAGTTCTTTTAAAATTATTGAATGATTTATTAATGATACTTCAGTTATTCTGTGTTTACCACTGATTAAACCAATCATGTTTTAGACATCTTGGACCAGGCTTATCATGTTTTAGACATCTTGGATCAGGCTTATTGTGTTTTAGACATCTTGGTACAGGCTTGTCAACCTAAATGTTCACAGATAAGCCGTATCTGATTATTTTTTTTATATTTATAAACACCTAAATTTGTAAACCAAAATTCAATAAAACCTGAAGTCTAGACTGCTTTAAAGAAACAGTGACTCTCTATGTCTGAAAAAATTTTAATTTGACATGTACTGTGTTGCAATGTATTTTCAGTGGACTGTATAAAATGATGCTCTGTATTATGTGACCTTTTTGTAGTGTTGTTGACATGTAAGACAAGATCTCACTGGATGCACAAAAATAAAAACATGAAAAAAAAAACTTACACTGCCAACAATGACTTCATACACATTAAATGTACACTGTTTATCTTCTTTAGGTTTCCAGTTTTTCCACACTCGTAACCCTGCTTTTTTGGTGTTCGATACATTAGTTATCTTTGCTCCTAGACTCTCAGATACTGATGGATCCTGTAATATTACTACCTTATAACTCTGTAGTTCTACAGTTTCTACACCTGAAATAATGATTATATTGTATAAGAATTAAAACTTAAACACGAGCTTGTCATAGAAGTGACCATATCCCCCTCAACCTGTTGTACAGCGGCAATGATGTTTTAAATCTGTATCAAATATGTGTAAAATAATAAATCTTATTTATTTCTTATGTAAGTAGAGTTATAAAGTACTATCACTTCTAGCCCAAGTGATTATTAATATCAAAATAGGTATCTGATAAAGAGTGTTCAATGGACTGAAAAAGTTGCAAGAATACAAATTCTATCATGTACAGTTTGACTCATGTATCCTACCCAAAATGTAACAAGAAAACCTTAGCATAATAGGTGAAAAAAGTATCAAAAAACAGCATAGCCCTCCATCCAAAATAATAATTATTATAATAATAATAATAATAATAATAATAATAATAATAATAATAATAATAATTGCAGCAACTTGAAAAAATTATTGAAACATCTGCAGTTGATAAAAATAAACCTGTAATGTTTTAAAATAAAATTTATTTATTGTACCATGCTAGAGATGGGGTTCAAGTCTTAAAAAAGGGTCATATCTCTCCTAAAAACAGCAACATAATCAACTCATGGAACATCTGTCGTTGAAAAAAGTCTGATATGTTTCAAAATAATGTTCTTGTATTATGCACAATGTCGAAAATTATTATGTTTCAAAAGAGACACAAATCCCTAGAAACTGGAGTGTCTGGACAAAACTATCGATCATCAATAAGTGAACTTTCTTTATAAAACCAGAATCTGCCCAAGTTGGATTCAAACCTAGGCAATGAGAAACACTGACATCTGTAAGGGTGTGATTTAGAACATTAGGTCACTGAGAAGCACCGTCATCTGTAAGGTTGTGTTTTAGACCATTAGGTCACTGAGAGGCACTGTCATCTGTAAGGGTGTGATTTAGACCATTAGGTCACTGAGAGGCACTGTCATCTGTAAGGGTGTGATTTAGACCATTAGGTCACTGAGAAGCACTGTCATCTGTAAGGTTGTGTTTTAGACCATTAGGTCACTGAGAGGCACTGTCATCTGTAAGGGTGTGATTTAGACCATTAGGTCACTGAGAGACACTGTCATCTGTAAGGGTGTGATTTAGACCATTAGGTCACCGAGAGACACTGTCATCTGTAAGGGTGTGATTTAGACCATTAGGTCACCGAGAGACACTGTCATCTGTAAGGGTGTGATTTAGAACATTAGGTCACCGAGAGACACTGTCATCTGTAAGGGTGTGATTTAGACCATTAGGTCACTGAGAGACACTGTCATCTGTAAGGGTGTGATTTAGACCATTAGGTCACTGAGAGACACTGTCATCTGTAAGGGTGTGATTTAGACCATTAGGTCACTGAGAGACACTGTCATCTGTAAGGGTGTGATTTAGACCATTAGGTCACCGAGAGACACTGTCATCTGTAAGGGTGTGATTTAGACCATTAGGTCACTGAAGGTCACTGAGGCGCTATATCTCTAACAGTATAGTCCAGGAACTTACAGAACAACGGGCTAGTATTCTGTGATGTTTAAAGTCTGAATTATAAAATAAACCCAATGTTAAAAGTAATATAAATACTGACTTTGATCAGAAAAGAAAGTTAATTTGACATTTTTCTTGTAGGTGTTAGTCAGATATAAATACTGGTAATCTCTGATTAGTTTAGGGAAATAATAAAAATTGTCTCTCAGGTAATCAATTTATTTCCCCTTGGATCATAATGGTTGTGAAATGACATGGGAAAAATGTTAATTACGGTAATATCCTTACCCACAAATACTGATTTGACATTTCTCCTGTATGTGTCTGTAGGAGGAGATATGAGTGGACATCCCAATAATCCAATAACATTTATGTTCATTTCTGAAGAGAAAAAAAACAGAGATAATTATCGTTACATAATCTGAAAAAAGTTAAGTGTGCACCATCTTAATTCATTGAATTACATGTATATATTAACTATTCATTCTGAATGAAACAGGGTCCTTCGAATGAGACCTAAAAAACATATAACCCATGTCACATCAGGCATGGTATCTTAAAGAACCCTCCCTACACATTACCCTAGGTACACTGCAAAGGTCACAATTTCTGCCACTTCACCTATAGCTAGTGACATCTCGTTATAAGTGAAATATTCTTGACTGGGACGTAAAATCCCATCAATCAATCAATCAATCAAACAGAATGAAACAGAGAATAAATTGATAATATAATCTTAACACTAGATATGTTTCTTTGAAACAGATGTGTCGCCTGACACTGCATAAAAATCAATCAAAGGGAAATAATTCAAAAACGGAACAAGATAGAGTTGTGGTTCTTGTGCACTGCACTTCGAGTCATTGCCAGAAACATGTACACCAAGTTTGGAGTCATTTGAACATACTACACCAAAGTTATGCTCCGGACAAGAAATGCTCTATAAAAATCAATCAAAGGGAGATAATTCAAAAACGGAACAAGATAGAGTTGTGGTTCTTGTGCACTGCACTTCGAGTCATTGCCAGAAACATGTACACCAATTTTGGAGTCATTTGAACATACTACACCAAAGTTATGCTCCGGACAAGAAATGCTCTATAAAAATCAATCAAAGGGAAATAATTCAAAAACGGAAAAAGATAGAGTTGCGGTTCTTGTGCACTGCACTTTGAGTCATTGCCAGAAACATGCACACCAAGTTTGGAGTCATTTGAATGTACAACACCAATGTTATGCTCCGGACAAGGAAATCTGGACGCTGCAGACGCCGACGAAAGTAATACCTATATGTCGCCTAGTCAGGCAACACAACAATAATGGATACCAATTAATTCAATAACAGCATTTATTTGTGGACACAATGCAATAAAATCCCCAATACCAGTGCACAATTCATTATAATAACAGTATACTAGTGATCATGACACCAGTACATTAGTGATTATATTACCAATATACTAGTGATAAAGATACCAGTACACTAATGGTCATAATTTCCGACGTTCACTAGTGCAGGTAATTTATAATACCAGTACACTGTCGATAATATCACAGCTCACTAGTAATTAAATCTAGTACACTAGTGAACATTAGACCAATAAAAAGTGAAATGAATTTCAGTACATTAGTGAAAATGATATGTATGAACTTAATTAAAATATAAAATAGATGATAATAGTCTAGGGATCTTAATGAAAAGATCAATTATGAAAACTTCTGTCAAGGTTAGCCCCGTTTGAGGGCACATTCTTCAATCGACCTTAACTTCTCCGCCAAGTGTCACAATTTATCAGAAAGATCTATAACACATATAACATCAGCACATCAAAAAACTTAAAATTCATTGTGGTTATGGCTCCCCACGGGATTTTAAAAGATTCATTTTTGCAAATCCGAGTCCTTCATTTACTTCAAAATTGGTCAAGCAGTCTCAACAGAGAAGACTGAAATGTAAAAATATGTGCATGACAAACCACACACTACACATCATTAACATATTTTAGCTCACTTGGTCCAAAGGCTTAGGCCAGTTGAAGACGTATGTCACTGACTATGATTATACAGATACTCACTTCTTAAAGCAACTTAATAGATTGGGTATACTTACTTGGGCTCACTGCAGATATACTTGTAGAATGCAACTGTATACTGTTAAAAATTAACTTCCCATTGAACAAATAAAACAAACTTTTCTCTGTTATATTCCTACACCCTTTAGCAACTAACTATAATAAAAAAATAAATAAATAAATAGAAATAAATAAATAAATAAAAATAAAAAAGAAAACATAATTAAAAAGAGGCCCATGGGCCTTAACGCTCACCTGAAGATATGTCCAATATTGTTTGCAAAGTGCAATAGACAATATATTACGTACAGAAACTTTAAAAGTTTTCTCAAGTTAAGAACTCCCACAAAACTTTATCAGAAATATATCCACTCACTCACATTTCATTCATAAGTAGCTTATATAATATGCATGAAGTAACTGTAGTGCAATGAATAATTTCCAAATCATTAATCAATTTCAGCATACTTATGCAGCTATGTCCTTGACCTTTGAACATATATGACCTTGAACCATATATGATTGTCATGTCAATACCTATAATACTCTGATATACATGCCTATGCATGAAATTAATAGCTTTTAAGATATTAATAATCTTAGTATTCCTATGTTGATATGACCTTGACCTTTTAACATATCTCTTTGAACCACATATCAAAATGATCTTTGTCCTAATACCTACAATATTCTAATATACATGCCCATACAAAAAGTTATTAGTTTTCAAGATAATTAGAAATATAAGTCTTCTTTTGCAGCTGTGACCTTGACCTTTCAACAAATGACCTTGAACCATATATCAAAATGATTGTCATGTCAAAACACTACTACTGTACCTACAATACTCTAATATACATGGCTATACAAAAAGTTAATGGCTTTCAAGATAATTAGCAATTTCAGTCTTTTTTTTGCAGCTGTGACTTTGACCTTTCAATATATGATCTTTAACTATATAACAAAATGATCGTTGTCGCAATACCTACAATATTCTAATATACATGCCTATAAAAAAAGTTAATAGTTTTCAAGATAATTAGCAATTTAAGGCTTCTTTTGCAGCTGTGACCTTGACCTTTCAACATATGACCTTGAACCATATATCAAAATGATCATTGTCGCAATATCTACAATATTCTAATATACATGTCTATACAAAAAGTCAAAAGTTTTCAAGATAATTAGCAATTTGTCTTTTTTTGCAGCTGTGACCTTGACTTTCCAACAAATGACCTTGAACTATATATTAAAATGATCATTGTCGCAATACCTACAATATTCTAATATACATGCTTACACAAAAAGTTAATAGTTTTCAAGATAATTAGCTATTTATGTCTTCATCTGCAGCTGTGACCTTGACCTTTCAACATATGACCTTGAACTATATATTAAAATGATCATCATGTCAATATCTACAATATTCTGATATACATGCCTATACAAAAAGTTAATAGTTTTCAAGATATAGTAAGAAATATATAATTTTTAGCAATTTCCCCACTCAGTGCCTTACAATTTCCCAATTTGAGCCCAATGGCTATCATTTGTGCAAATCTGAAAAAAGATGACCTAAGGATGTTATAAATGAAATAACTAAGGTATATCTCTTGTAGATTCAGAGGAGAAGATTTTCAAAGTTTTTCACTCTTTCCCCCCTTCTGGGGCCCCAAGGGGACATAACTCCTTCATTTGTGCAAATCTGAAAGGGCTTCACCCAGGTGAACCATCGCAATAGCTCATCTGAGCTTTCAGCTCAGGTGAGCTAAAAAGCTAATGCTACTATTCCACACAGACCAAGAATCCCACAAATCGCCGTGAATTGATACATTTTTGGATTCGTAGTTGATTCGTTATTAGTCATAAAGTTTGTATCTGATCCATTGTCAGTTCTTGAAATTCTTGAGCAATCGGGAGTAAATGGCAAAAGTGTTGAGCTCTTCAAAATTTTGGCTACGAATTCCCGATTCCAAAAAATCATAGTTTGTTTGTAAAAAATTTGTAGTGTTTTTTCTGTATTCTGTTTTTTCTTAACTGAATCTTATTTAAATCTTAGACATTCTTAGATATTCTTAACTCAATTGGGGATATGTGAATTTGTGGCTTGACCAGAAATCTGCTACCAATTTGTCACGAATCCCACAAATAGCTATCTGGAAGACAATCCTACAATTTGTTAAGAATAGTCACAAATTCATTTTTATTCGTACATTTCAAACATGCATTTGGCATATTCTTAACTGATTCCTAACGTTTGTAAAGCATTTTTAATAGCTTCTTGTAAATCGTAGTGAATTTTTAATATGTATTTGTGTGATTGCAGCCAAATCAGGACAAATCCCACTTATATTTGTAACTCTATCGTAACTGAATCATACACAGGGCTTCAATTATTCACTCGTCCACTCGTCCTGACGAGTGAAATGTGTACTTGGACGAGTGATATTGTTACTACCACTCGTCACGGTGCCGAGTTAAATTTATCAGAGATATACATCCAGGGGCTTGTTGGAATTAATAAACAATAGATATTATAGTGTTTGTCGGAAAAATCTTGTAAAAAGAGGTCAATTGTAACCACATTGGCCGTTCTGTTACAAGGGTCAATCAACAAAATCATTTAAACGTTTGCATCACATGCACAAACTTATTGTTTCGCATTCGGAATTTACTTAGTGTAATGTAAAATCTAACCCATGTTCCGAGTGTTTATATACTTGTCGGTCCGTTAAGTATGTCAAATAAAAGTAAACAAACTGTTTTGTATAACTTTCTAAAGACAATCAAGGATGAAACAGCTGATAAAGAAGTTTTCGAAGACACTAATTAGACTACCACTGATCCTGATGACAAACCAGTTGCAGGTGGAAGCATTTCTAAACCTGCGACTTCAAAACGAAAGTTACTGGTTACTTAAAGTGGAAAATCCGAAGTTCGTGATAACCTAAGAAAAAGTCAGAAAACATTTTTTATTGGTACAAGCTCTGACTGTACTTCAGAGAAGAAATTCTCATTTTCATGTAGTGACTGTGCCGAGTTAAATTTCAAAGTGATGAGTGGTTTTTTTCTTTAACTAGGCACTGTGCCGAGTGGCATTAAAAATTCTATCTAAGGCCTGATACAGCGTCACAAATCGGATCTGAAAATTGGCAAAAGTCTACGAATCAACATGGATCCAAAAATGTATCAATTTGTGGCGATTCGTAAAATTCTTGGCCTGTGTGAAATAGTACGTAGCATATGAGAAACAAACACCTGCTTTATACTTATTGTTTTACTCATTATACTTTTGTATGATATACCACCTATGGTAACCACAGGTACCTATGGATAGATATTATCTCAGAATGTAATGACATTTTCCATCACTACTTGGTCAAGATTTGCTAACTTAATAATGGAGTTGTATAACAAAACTACATTTGGTCTTTATGGATGTATTTCTTCAAATTATAAAAGATGTAAAACCTAAAACTAACAGTTAACAAATAAGATGACTTTTGGTCACATTTTCACCATTAAAACTACTTTAACAAAAAACTTTAAGATTAAAGATTCCAATAGCATCCATTAATAAAACTAAGCAGAGAATGGAACAATGACAAAAAGTTTATTTATTTTTGTTTGGTATATCAGAAAACTGATTTTTAGAATGGTCTTATCTAGTGGGTTTTAAATAAAGTCTTTTATTAACTGAACTGATATGATCTATTAATTTCTAAACAAGTTTTAAATTATAAGTTAGGACACATTTTGATTCCCAAGGATATGCATGTAATTTATTTTCCCTTTTTAGGAACTCTGACTTTTAATATTAGAAATAACTTGACAAAAATAATTTTCCAAAGACACCATTCCGTGATATGGGATTACAAAACTGCCAATGAGAATGAGTAGCATTGGTTACCAAAACTGTGTATAGTTACTATAGATAGTAAAAAGTTACTAACTGGGAGAAATTGATAAATTGATACCATGGGTGGAATTCTGATTACAACCCAAATACATATTAAACAAGTTTAACTAATGTTATAAAACTATACAACATCAATTATACTCCTTTTTATAATCCAAGCTTCAACTTATCCAGACTAGGTTTTAAATTTTAATAAACACACGCATAATCTGTAAATGAAAAACTGATACCTTCTATAAGTTCTACAAGTTTAGTTACCGGTGGGTAAAAGTAGAAATACTAGTATATCGTGTTTAGGTTGATAAAGACAATTTCAGTTGCTGGTATCTCATAAATCCTTGTTTTTGTTGAATATGTTAAAATAGGTAATTTGTTACCCTAATATGCATGAATAAGCATGATTTTGCATCATTATTTTAACAATTTTTAAAATAAATTTTAAGACATCCCTAGCGACGTGGGACTTTGCTGCAAGCATTATCACATGCATGACTCTAAAAGGGCCTTGACAGCTATGTATACCACAGTACTTACAACTTGTAGACTTGGAATATAATCTACGACCAACTTTATAGCTATGTCTGATATACTGCTACAACCTATCAAACAGAGAAAGAAAGAAAAACATAATAAAGTTAATAACTCCCATCATCTCAGACATGTACTGTATAATATGTATCTGCAAGAACCTAAAAAAGCTTCTCTATCTTAAGACACTGCCTTGTACATAAAGTACTTCTGAATTAACAGCACTGAAAATGTACAATTTTGAAATTTTTATACTTCATACTAAAGTGTTATTTTTAATTTCCTTTTGAATGATGTATCACTTAATGTGGCTACTCAGCACAGGATTTAAAGTAAAGTCAAGAAAATTTTCCATTTAGCATGGGACCCAGGAGAGGCTAAAATAATTACTAATACCTTCATGTAGCATTACCAGTTATCTCCCTTGAAATTTAAAGACATAAAAAAACCAGTATTTATAGTACCTGTCAGATTGAGTGTTTCCAAGTTCTGTACATTCACTTCATACTGTTTCAGAATATAGAAGAACATATCTGTTAATTGTTCAACTCCAGACAGATTTAAACTTTTGATTTGATTTCCCATGATAGCTCTTCTTGCTAGATCACTCTTTAAAAATATAAAGAGAAATATCAATTAAATACAAAAATAGAATATACCTGTTAAAATAAATAACATGTACTTGGCATCTGCCATAGCAACATAAAAAATACCACATTAAATAGATAAAAAGGCACAATATAAATATACAAGTGCATTAATTACACAATTAAACACAAAAACCCTTAGTAATGTTTTGTAGGAAATTTATTATTTACTTTCCCATATACAATGCAGCTTTAAAGTAAATTTGATTTCATTCAGAAATGAAAATATAAGTGAAAATGACACCCTGGGTATATGGCTAAAATTCATATCTGTACGGACTTAATTGTCTTTCACCATTTAAGTAGGAGACTTTGGAAAATTGTTTTATGGTAAGTATGTGAGAGTTATCCTTCATAGGAAGGTGTCCTTTGTAGACAAGTATACTTTTTATACAGGTATTTAATTAATGTAAATAGCCAACGTACCATCACAGTGTCCAATGGAATAAAATCATTGTTTGTCTTGTGTTCATCAATGACTTCTCTTCTTGTTAAATCAACTAAAATACAAAATTGTTATCATGCAATGAGGTAAAAAATAATGACAGCTAGTCAAAGATAAATACATCAAGGCAAAAATGAATGACATCAAGGCAAAGATGAATAACAAGAATGCAAAGCTGAATGATAGCTATTGAAGGATGCAAAGCTGAATGATAGCTATTGAAGGATAAATAAAAGAAAGGCAAAAATAAATAATAGCTAGGCAAGGATAATGAAAGCAAGGCAAAAATGAATGATTGCTAGGCAAGGATAAATGAAAGCAAGGCAATAATGAATGACAGCAATGCATAAATTTATTACAGCTAGGCAAAAATAAATAAAAGCTTGGCAAATAAATGACAATAAGGTAAATATATATGACAGCAATCACAAAGACAGATAAATGCTAGGCAAAATAAATTACAGCTAGGCTAGGCAAAGATAATTTAAAGCAAGGTAAAGATGAATGATAGAAAGTCTAAGACTGCTTAGACAAAGAAAAATTGATAGCTAGGCAAGGATATATGAAAGCAAGGTACAGATAATTGACAGCAAGCCAAAGATGAATGACAGCAAGGCAAATATGAATGACAGCAAGACAAAGATAAATGACAGCAAGGGAAAGGTGAATGACAGCAAGCACAATAAATTAATGTGGCTAGGCAAAGACAAATGACAGCAAGCACAAAAAGATAAATGATATCCAGGCAAAGATAAATTACAGCTGGACAAAGATAATTTAAAGCAAGGCAAAGATTTATTATATCAATGGCAAGATTATTGACAGCAAAGGAAATATGAATAGCAGCAAGAAAAGATAAAAGACAGCAAGAGAAATATGAATAAAAGCAAGGGGAAGATAAATGACAGCAAGGGAAATATAAATGACAGCAAGGGAAATATAAATGACAGCAATGGAAAGATAAATGACAGCAATGCATAATGATACAATAAATCATAGTTAGGCATATCTCCATTATAACCTATCTGAATTAAACTTCAGTCATTTGAATTTTAATAATAACCACAATACCCATGCTCACTCCAGTAACAGTAACAGTCAAACTTTGATTATTTGAAGTTGAAGGGCTTTTATTTTAAGTTAGAAAAGTTGAGAGGTTCAAATAAGTGAACTTTGAACATTGAACTTTGATCCACCATACATTATCTTCAGACCCAACAGCACAAATTGCACATTTGAAGTGTTTTATTTGTGTCATTTTATAATGGCCATTTCATGTTTAATGATGAATTCTAAAAAGGTCACATTAATTTTTTTCCAACAAAAAACAAAATTTAATGTTGTAGTAAATATGATACAAAATAAAAAGAATGTTAATGATTCAGAGGGAATACACCATGCTTTATGCAGGCAATACACCTTTTTATGAATTCATAGAATTTTAAATGAAATGAAATGAAAAATGTTCATATAATTTTTTTAATTGAAATAAGATGTACGACTGTGTCTGTCAACCGTAACTGCAATTTTTTTTTTCATTACACTTGGATGACACAAGCAGGCAAAGGTGAAACCACACTCATTTTTATAAAACTGTACAGGTGAGTGAAGTTTCTTTTAAAAATTATAAAAATGTCAACTTCAAATTTTGGGGGATATATTAAGTTAAAAAAAATCATGATTGGGTATTCAAATTACAAAGTTCCAATTCAAGAAGTTTTTTTTAATAAACAGTTACAAATTACAAACTTTAAATAACCTAAGGTATTTGAAAAATAGAAGTTTGAATAACCAAAGTTTGACTGTGATTATATATACATGCCTGTCAGTACATACATGTAGCTAGTATTAAATGATGACTTATAATGAATAAAATCTAAAAAGGAATCTAAATTAGTGTCCTCTTAATCTGACCATCCCTTAGAGAAGGGCAAGTTCAGTTGCACATGCCCAAAATTAAATTTTAATAAGACAACAATACACTGAATAGTTATGAGTCAGTAAAATTAAATGGAATTTTTAAAGTCTAACTGTCAGCTTAGACATTCACTTGCTTGCTTGAGTGGGGGTGGGGGGGGGGGGCAATTTATGTCTAGGTATAATCATTTAGTGGGTATCTGGGTACTCTGTGATTAGTGTATTACTTCAGTAAACTCTATTGTTGTCATTTTAAGTGCTATTTAGAAATATGAAGTAACTTTGTTTTAAAAGTTCTGTTTTCTGTCATTTTTATATCATGTTTTACTATCATTTAGTTATTACAGCATTTGGCCAAGGAAAAATATCTGATAGCAAACAGTGACTCTGTACATCAAAGAGTACCGGTAATCTTAAATCACATTATTATCACCAAGTATGTGGCAGAAAAATCTAAATATTATAACAAATGATCAAGATATAATGGACAAACTCAATCCGAGCCCTTCATAAAAGAGTATCTATATTCTATGATTATTACTACATATTTTTTTAATTTTGATTTTACCTGGTTACATGTCTCTTGCATGTCTTTATTGAACTACATGTATCTACTTTAATTGGATGTTAAATCACTTAACCCCCCCCCCCCGCCCCCCCCACCCATCCCCCTATTATATATATTTTTGTATGATTATTACTATTTTTTTTAGTTTTGATTTTATCTGGTTACATGTCTTCCATGTTGTATTGAACTATCTACTTTAATTGGATGTTAAACCACTGGACCCTCCCTCCCATGTGTGTGTGTGTGTGTGTGTGTGTGTGTGTGTGTGTGTGTGTGTGTGTGTGTGTGTGTGTGTACATATATGAACAAACCTGACCTGAATCATGTGTAGGAACATATATATTTTTCAGTTGTTTCTTTCCAAGCATCAATTCAGTGGGATTTATCTTCAGACGAGGATTATTACGTTCCATTAATTTCAATGATTCATTATTGTATTTAGAGTTTATCAATAAAGATGCCTCTTCGTTCACCAAATCAATGGAAGTCTTCATAATATTTTCATGAATATTATAATCATCATTAAACCTTTTTTTCATTTTTCCTTTATCTGTAAAATAAAAAAGTTTAGCTTTATTCTTGCAATGAGACAAATACTTCACCTAACTTTTCATAATATACCAGCAAAAACTAAATAAGTTTACAAGAAAAAGTAAAGAAAAAGTCATGAATAGATCCAAGAGACTGTAGGTCTAATGAAGTCTAGTAGCTGGTTGGAAAAGCACTGAAATGTGTCTAAAGGACTGCAGTCCAACTGGAGGCTTACAAATCACAGTGCCTCTCACCACCTGGGTTCAAATCCCACTTGGGACAGATCCTAGTGTGAGAAAGTTTGTCAGTTCGCTTGCCAAAGTTTGGTGGTTTTCTCAGGGCACTCCGGTTTCCTCCACCATCCCAGAACTGACCGCCTCAAAATAAGTGAAAGAATCTTGACTGGGTCGTAAAACGTCATTACTCCACTCTACTCCACTCCAACTGGAGACTACTAGCTGGTTGGAAAACTATTCTTATAGTAGCAAGTTGTCAATTTGAACTTCAACTTGTAGTATTAAGTTCTAAATGATTTTTTATTTGCTTTTTGGATGTTTTATTTACTGTTATTCCTCTGTCAAAATCTGACATTTTAAATAAAATTTCGTTTGGCTCTCGCTTTGACAGTCATTAAACTTTAAAAATTTCAACCTGCTGTGAATTCTGACCTGTATGAAATACGATATATTGATATACAGGATGCAAAAAAATTTTCGTGATTATAGAATTCTTCCAAATCAATCTATCTGTTACATTCCTGAAGATAACTATAATAATCGTCTTTCAGGAACTTTCTCTTTAACAAGAATTCCACGGAATTAAATGTCTCGCCTGGTTGATATGGACTTTATCATAAACTTTCACATTTTAACACGCCGCCAACACTGGAAAAATAACACCCATCTTGTTCTGCTCTATTTAGAAGAATGAAAGTGTTCTGTTTTTCATGATTATTTGATAGCCCAATAACCTTTTGATACATGATAATTTTTCTTCACAACACACACAGCCTCTTATCAAGCTGGTAGATGACTAACCCAATGATTTCCTGATCTTTTTTATCTCTGTTTATTTTGTGTTTGTGCAATTGATTTTAAAACATATTAGGGAATTTTCTTCTTGATTTGTTGATAAAGAAATACCATTTTGTCCAGCATTAGACTTCAGAGCTGACTCCAATTTAGTCAATGAAGCTGGATAAAAGGCCATGTTTGATGTAAATAATACCAAAGACAGCAACATACAACATAAGTAGACATTGAGTGCTAAGAAATCTTTCTTTGAAAAGATAAAATTACTCTCAGCATGGATGCAGGAGGTTTGTGTATGTACCACTTTCAAGATAAATCAAATGATCTCATCATGACTTGATGGGGTTTAAGACACAAAGACCAATGCAAACTCAACTGTAGTTGAAATGGTACCACACATGAAAAGGCTAGAAGATCTAGTTTAAAATGTTTTCTGTAATCTAATCAAGGAAAAACATGTTTCATTCTTCAAAAAAGCAGAATAAGATATTTTCCAAAGAAAATACCAAAATTATGATTATCAGTTATTCTTGTGACTACTCGTCTCATGCTTAAAAGAAAACAGTACAACTCAGTCACTTTCCTGCACTTGTCACTGACGGTCTAACTTCATTCATGTTAAGGAAATCATAGTTGGTTTCAATTTTTTTTTGGAAATGCAAATAAAGGACGCTGTGTGCAAACCAAAGAGAAACACAATCATAGTTGATGGCTTTGCTCTGATCTATGCTTCATCTACAAGTCCTTTAAGACATTTCAGGACTTATGTAAAAGATGACAATATCCAAAATGAGGAATTCGGTTATACTTGGTACAAGTGGTTGGACAGTGTTTTACTTGTACAAGAAATCGAGTCTGAAAACTCTTTCACTATCTTGTCAAAAATATGTGTGAAGAAGAAACAACAAGCACTTGCATCATCATTTTCACAAAAAGGAGGATGTCAATGGTTAGTATTGAAATATCTGAATGTTGTAAAAAGCTTACAGTGGAATATTAGTTCAATCAAGGGATGCACGTCTATTTTCATCAGTGTTAATTGTACATTTATGCTTATCATAGCAATACTAGACTGTCATCTTTTACAGAAATATGTCTTCGGGGAATACAGAGTACTCTAAACCAAGACGCTCATATGCAATGGATTCCAGCTCATGCGTTTCTGCAACAAGATTTAAAAAGCTAGAAGGATTCTCTACTTTTTATTCATACTGAATCTGACATTGGGTCTGACTTCCATGTGATAATGTATGTATTTTTTGTTATTACCGAGACATTCATAAATCTCAGTTAGCATCCAGAATCTTGACAAGAAATATATCTATATCTCATATTTGACAGAACAAACACAACCAGGGGTTTTGACAAAGCAAGACTTGTTCTGATTGCCTTCGAACAGAGGTCATACAACTTAATTATACAAAAAGTCATTCTACAAAGAACAAGCAAATCACACAGTCTTAAAATCAGTGATCATCTGGGGCAAGGCAACTAACTGTAATCTAGTCAAGCTGGATGAGGTGGACAAAGAACGAAGCAAATATTTTGGGCAACTACAACTGTAACCAGCTCTTAAAAACAGTCAGTGTAATCCTATAATAGTGTTTGCAAAGGAATACGGTATACAGATGCTTATAGACAGATCTTTCCTGCAAATCACTTTTTAGTTGCATATGTGAACAGTGTAAGATAAATGCCAAGACTAGCAACACATTACACATAACTTAGAAAATGTACCGGTTGTTAAAATGGAACAGGAAAAAATGTTAAACAAGGTTAAAAACATAGAAATCCACACTTGAATCATAAGAATTGAACAAATACAAATGCTTCAAAGCAAAACATCAACTTTTGGAGAAGCCATTTTGGTGGCCAACTTAAAAATGGCTGGCATCTTGGATTTTCAATTGGCAATCAGACAGATCTGACAAGCATCCCTTGGAGAAAACAGGTGCTAAATTTAGTGCTTGTATCACCATTTTCACAAATTTTTCTGTTATTTCTTACACTATGTGATAAAAGTTATATTACTTACTAGCAAGAGATACTTTCTTTAATGGTTCCTGTAATATAAAGAATAATGACTTGTTGAGTTTATGTTAAAATAAATAATCTATCAAGACCTTGTATATCAAATGAACCTGGTAAACCTCAAGTACATGTAATGTTTTCTTTGTTGTCAGTCTTACTCTGGTTGGCTCGATATCGGTGTAAAGGACTGAATGTTCTGTGCTGTGTTGTGGATCCAACATTGAGGGCAAGTGTACAAACACTCTAAAGGCAGCTATGCAAGCACTAGAAGAATGCAGTTCAGAAGCATTAATTTTGCACACACACACACACACACACACACACACACACACACACACACACACACACACACATTAACCTGTGGTAAGATTAATTCTTGAGATTTATAACAATTATCTCTTCATCACTTGATGTAACATAAAACAACATCACGCCAACCAACCAACCAACCATTTATATTAAATAATTAACATAAATTTGATGATACACATGTTTTTATAGATTTATTATCAGTAGCCATACATTGTTGGTAAGGTATGGAAATTCAAATAGTAGAAAATTTAGTAAAACTGTATGGTACTAAATGACAGAATTACAATATGGTACTAAATGGTAGCAGTACATTATGGTATGAAATGGTCAGTGTGCATGATATGAAATGGTCCAAAATGGAAAAATTTGAAAAGATTATAATTTGACAAGGTACAAAGTGTGTTTTTTATAAGGTACAAAATGGATGGGTAATAATGGTCATGGTACGAAATGACTATAATCCTTTACCTTAGACTTCATTTGGAAGTTCATGGCTTTTGTTGGTGCTTTGAAATTTAGTTCTGCTTCCAAATCTTCTGACTCAGAAAGGTACTGGTTCATTTCATCATCATACTCATCATCAGTGGGATTAGATATCAGACTTGCACTCCGAAGTAACTGTCTTTCTGAAGTGGGAGCATATGTAAAACCACTAAATCCATCATCACCTATGCCCTCTATATTGTTGCTCTCCATTTTGTGTTTTGTACTTTATAACATACTGACCTTAAAATAAAGATGATTAATTAAAATCAACTGACAAAAATGACATAAATACTAAAATAAAGATAATAATTTATAAACTTACATAGAATGGAAAAAATTACATAAATGTTAAAGAAAGAAGATTCACTTACATAAAATGACACAAAACATAAATGCTAAAATGTTCAGGTAGTTACGTCCAGGACACAGTTATACCAAATTCAATGTTAAAGAAGATTCACTTACATAAAATGACACATGACATTAATGCTAAAATAAAGATTATATGCTTACAATGGCATAAATGCTAAAAAGATGATTTACTTTAATGGCACAAATGACATTAATGCTTTGTCATGCATGGCTTATACAAGTCTGCTATGATGGTAATTCTTATTCTCAGAATACATTTTTAGTTAAACCAAATTAATTTTAATGTCAGGTTTTGTTATATAAGATTGTACTAGATGTTGCAGTGAACGGTACTAAACATGACTATACAGTAATTAGTTTCATGGTATACATCATCTTCATGAAAACATACATTTTTTTTGTGGTAGTAAGGGCTTAGAATAATGGCTTGGGTTTTCATTAAACAAATCACACTGTACAGCTCTAAAAAGGAAAAAAGATCAAAGCTTCAACCATTTTAAGCCATGCTCAATGCTTGTAGAGATTTATGTTATCTTGTTCAGTAGATTTGGAACTAGATGTTGTCAGGTCAACTGCCAAAATCTGTGTCGAAAATGTAGTACATTTTGTTAAATGTATTTTTTTTTAAAAATGATGTGAAATAAAAAAATTTGATAAATTATACACTCAAGTTTAGTTATCAATTGCAATCTATTGTAATATGAAATGATATGATATGATAGGGTAGGATAGGATATGATATGATATATGATATGATATATGATATGATATATGATATGATATATGATATGATGTAATGTAATAAATAAAATACATGTTTTTCTTGTAAACATTACTTTACTAAAGAGTTTAAGTGTTGACTTACTCCACAACAGCGATGCCTTAGTATTTATCTGTAGAAAATTTTACAGATTCACCTTGTACATATGCAATTTAAACAAAATTAATCACTTTGATTATCAATTGTTATGTATATTATGAACTACAATTTAAAAGCCAGTAGCTTAAAGAATAGCATATTTTATTTTTCTAGAATAAATGAACATTTTACATATTGAAACATTACAAGTTCAATATATGTGTATAAATCCTTTGCTGACACTAAAAGCAAAGACACAAAATGACAGGTTCTTGTAAACTTTTGTCATATTACCATCATTCAACTCCTCTTTGTTTTGTTTATTTCCTTTATTCCATCAGTTGGTAGAGTGCTCGCTCTGTAAGTGGGGTCGTGAGTTCGAACCTCAGCTGGGTCTGACCCAAGACTTGAAAGTGGGTAGTTACTGTTCTTTCGCCAAGCACTCAGCATTACGAAATCAAAGCCATGGTTCTTTCAGATGGGAACTTAAAATAAACAAGGTCCTGTGTCACGGCAGGTGTGGCACGATAAAGAACCCTTCTGTATAATGCCATAAGCCTAATGCACAGGCAAAAATGCCAAAATTTCTGCACTTTCATCTATAGCTGGGGACGTCTTGATATAAGTGAAATATTCTTGACTGGGACGTTAAACACCATTACTCAACTCAACTCACCCATTTGAGACAATCATTACATCGTCAATTATTTATGCAGATTCATGGTTCTCATCTTTCAGTACATTTAGTACTTTGCTAATAATTTCCATTTTTAACCAAATATCAAAATAGGAAAGAGTCGAATTGTGAAATATATTATCACATTTTAAATAATGAACAAAAATAACGAATCTTATATTTCACAGAGTACAATGACCACATATTCATAAATTCATACTACAGTATAGTTTATAAATAGAGTTGAATTCCCGCCGCTTACCTGCTTATACAAAGTCATAAATCCTCACAGAACAAAGAAAGTGTGTTCTTGGAAGCAATATATTGAATAAATTACAAAATATAACACAATGCAAACCAAGTGAGATAATTCAGTACTTACTATGATCTTCAAACACAATCAAATAAGTAGGTCCTTACTGTACGTAGTCAAGAACGCCATGTCAATATTTGACTCTACCGTAAAGAAGTCGCTATAGGGTGCATTCGATCACGACTTTGGTAGCCTAGTGTATTAACCTCGTTTGTCTGTAAAAGACTGGCTAGTGCATGATTAAAAGTCGATTTTATAAGGGTAAAAATGTTGTCCAAATGAAATTGCTAAAAATTGAGATAGGTAAGGTGCTCGATAGTTTATTTCTTTGGCATTAACGACATATAAGCCTTATGCTATTTGTAATAAAATATGTTCATACATTCAGACATTTAGGAGTTGGTAAATTTTCATAAATTTTAAAGTCCGTATTTGAACTTTAAGGTTGTACTTATTTGAATCTTAAGTTAAAGATTCAGACAATACTAATTGTTTCTCTTGTAAACAAAAACAGGATGGTCATTTTCCCTTGAAAACAAAAACAGGATGGTCATCTTCTGGTTGTTGGTAAACAGATACCATATAAAAACCCTGGCATTGCACACATCTGACGCACACACCATTACACACATCACAACATCAATAACCTTCAAGAACTCAATAAAAATTCTGGTTTTAACATCACGTGTCCAGTTGTTTTGTTACATATTCAACTTGATACGGAATTTTCCCCGACAGTAACTGAGCTCCGTGTTTTTCAATCAATTTTGAAATTTTCTCCTAGACAATTTTTTTAAAAATTTCATAGACACAGTTTTTATTATAACTTTATTCAAATTTTCTTCTTTTCTTTTTCGTTTGTGTATGTTTTCAAGTTTTGTTATTAAAACATCAGAACTCACTGAACCAGTATCATAGCATTATACTATGATCTAACATGTACATGGTTTGGCTACTGCAATTTTCCATTTCCTGGTACATATGTGATAAAAAATTTCAACTCGGCTACCAATGACAATTCGAGTAAAAACATCGGTCTCCAGCGCGTGATTACGGGTCGCTAGTGTCTCTTATCGCCTAGGTTCGAATCTTATTCGGGCACATCTTAGTGTGTGAAAATTTGATCAGTTTGCTCGCCGAATGTCAATGGTTTTCTCCTGGCACTCTTGTCTCTTCCACCATATCACAACCGACCGCTTCGATAAATGTCATTTACAGTCAACTCATGTACGTCATCAAAAAGTTTATATGAACCAGTGACATTTTAAACGGATAAATGTCGCTGATTTTTGAGACATCTGTCGTAGTCTCTTACGTTTCTTCTAGCTAAAGTTAAATAATATCATAAACCCAATTTTCGAGAGACGAAAATTTGGTACCAAATAGCATAGACAGAAACAAAAAAGCAATTTCCTCGGTTAAAGACCGTAAGGTACTCTATGTGGTATGGAATAAAATCCGAACACATCCGACTTGTGGATCATGACCGACATGCATCGGAGAACATCTAATTACCATTATTTGTTTGTATCTATCACGACGATATTTTGTCTATTATGTGTTTTTGAAAATAAGTGTAATTGTAGTCAAATTAAAAACTTTACTTAAGTTTTTTAACAATTTATTAGCGACACAATCCATAGCGACAAACAAATCATAAACAATGTATACAAAAAACAAAGTACCGGTACAATGTATACAAAATGTGACAACAAAATAATCATTGATGCAGTGTCCTTTTCGTATGAATATTTTTTTATTCAAGACAATATATCACAAGTATGAAGTCTTAACTTGTTTATATTGAATTTAATAGAATATTCAAATTAAAATCAGGTTTTCCGCTGAAAAAATAAATTCTTTAATTGACAATATTTAACAAAAAGCAAACAATCAATAAAAGAAAAGACACCATTTTAAATTACTGATTATAAAACTTCCGACTTTGGACGGTCATTTGGTTTTATGATAAAACATATGGTTTCTGGGGATGTGATCATAAAACAATTTAAAGACCCACCCACTCCCAGTCAAATAAGATTGGGAAATCAAAACTTTCTTATCATTATTTATAGATGTACATTATGAACCCGATATAGACGGGTAAATTGATTTTATGCGTTTGGTCCTACATGCTGTATATGAATAACGTTTGTATGTAGACAAATTTATATCAATTTATAAATAAAGTAAAAGGCCAAATGTGCCCTCTGTAACTGAAACAGATAGTTCTGCATGCAAAATGGATCTTCAGGTTATAAAGAGCTAAAATATAAATATATACGAAGAAAAAGCAGTCACCTCTATGTATAAAAACGTTAGTTACGAATTGGCTGTCTGATGAACAATATGTTAATAGTATAAGGTTTTCGTAAAATGAACAACAACAACATCAACAATAATAATAATAATAATGATGATGATGATGATGATGATGTTAACAGTTTAACATGGTGTTTCCTGATATAAATCATGGTTATATTGAGGATATTTATTTTGTTGATTTGTCTTACACTCACGCGGAAAATATGCGTGTTTTCACTTCTGTATTAGATACACGTGTTTGTTTAATGTTCGATTTACCTTTTAGACTGCCAAATGTATTTTTGACATGGGATGTTCGGTTTTAAGATATCTTGGATAATAGTTAAACAGAAATCGGTGGAAATTGATCTTAATTTTCTAGTATTTATTATATGTAGACCTAGTAATTTTGTTGCCATGGATCTTTTAATAGATCTTGGTTGCCATTGACAAAATAATAAACAAATTATTTAATCTGTTTATATCATCTGTTGATTCCGGATTCATTATGAGTAGTGTTTCAGACCCTTGCAAGCTTGATAGTTGTAACAAGAACGGAGTTAAACAGTATTTTTACTATGTTTGGTTTTACAAGCTCAGAAAGGCATACACTCGCTGGTTCAACCGTAGAATTTGCCATGTATGAAATCATTTGCCTAAAACGTCATATTTTTAAATATTTTAAACATTACTCTGGTACATCTGGTAACAATATATATGTACCATAACCAAGGAAAGGACACAATAATGCTATATTTTACCACTTATTATGAAGATATACTCAAAGTCAAGTATAGACATCATTTATCAAAAATCCAGCAACTAAAATAACAAACAAATTATGACTGTAGTGTAATGAAAAATAATACCGAACATTAATGTACAGCTTGATTCTAGCTATGAAGATAAGAAATGATAAGTTACCTGATTCTGGTATCACAACCCAATACCACGCACGGTAAGCGTGAGGCTTTGAAACAGCCGTATGATAAACGTGAAAACGTATAGCTGTCGTATAGGGTACAAATATGGTATATGAATTCATTTTATCATGATATTATTTGCTTTCATCGTTTTGCGTTTTGTTCCATAGTTAAAGGTATTAACACGAATTTTATCAGTAAAAAGGAGGCTAGATTCGTGTAGAAAAAAATAAAGTAAGGCAGTTTACATTTTTCACTGTACCGGTATCTTTCGAGAGCGGGAGGTCGTGGGATCAAATCCTGACCGGGCCCCTCTTTAAAATTTGAGATATTGCCTTCTCGCCGTGGGCTCGGTATTAGAAGGATAAAACATCAACTGGTTTACCCGGTGCCAAGATAATGGACAAGGGAAGTGGTACGCTTGTTTTTGGCATACTGACCCGGTAAACATCTTACCAAAAGGTCGCCCTGAGTAGGTGTTAGTTCACGGTAGATAAGCATACATGAACTTGTTCTTGGATTAATCCATAGAGATTAAAAACCTTGGTATTGTCGTGAATAGCTGAAAAATTGCTGATGCGACGTTAAACAACATAACAGCAACTTTTACCGGTATCTTAAACGTTTTCATGATATGAGATGCTGTACAAAAAATAATACTTAAATATTGCGATTCTGTGAATGTGTGATTTAAAAAGATTTATTGTGTTAAATCTCTGTAGATATAGCTATCACAAAATGTCAGTTAGTATTCTTGGTGTGATAATGAATCGACTTTCTAAAAAAGCTTTGATATCAGAAATACCAACAGCTAATCTTACTCTGATTAAGTTTAACTACAGCAATGAATATTTGTTACGGGTACTTAAGTCTAAACGCGAATTAATATACCAGTGGGCCAATCATGTGGTATAAGATATAAATTGTTTTGATGTGTATTGTGATTTATATGGAAGACCATTTGCAACCAAATGTATGTCGTATTCAGCATGTGATTTATATGGAAGCCCATTTACAGCCAGCTGTATGTCGTACAGTCTATGATTTATACGGAAGCTCATTTACAGCCAGCTGTATGTCGTGCAGTCTATGATTTATATGGAAGCCCATTTACAGCCAGCTGTATGTTGTAAGTCTATGATTTAAATGGAAGCCCATTTACATCCAGCTGTATCTCGTATACAGTCTATGATTTATATGGAAGCCCATTTACAGCCAGCTTTATGTCGTTTACAGTCTGATTTATATGGAAGCCCATTTACAGCCAGCTGTATGTCGTAAGTCTATGATTTATATGGAAGCCCATTTTAAGCCAACTGTATGTCGTATACAGTCTGTGATTTATATGGAAGCCCATTTACAGCCAACTGTATGTCGTATAAAGTCTGTGATTTATATGGAAGCCAATTTACAGCCAGCTGTACGACGTACAGTCTATGATTTATATGGAAGCCCATTTACAGCCAGCTGTGTGTCGTACAGTCTGTGATTTATATGGAAGCTCATTTACAGCCAGCTGTATGTCGTGCAGTCTATGATTTATATGGAAGCCCATTTACAGCCAGCTGTATGTTGTAAGTCTATGATTTAAATGGAAGCCCATTTACATCCAGCTGTATCTCGTATACAGTCTATGATTTATATGGAAGCCCATTTACAGCCAGCTTTATGTCGTTTACAGTCTGATTTATATGGAAGCCCATTTACAGCCAGCTGTATGTCGTAAGTCTATGATTTATATGGAAGCCCATTTTAAGCCAGCTGTATGTCGTAAGTCTATGATTTATATGGAAGCCCATTTACAGCCAACTGTACGTCGTACAGTCTGTGATTTATATGGAAGCCAATTTACAGCCAGCTGTACGTCGTACAGTCTATGATTTATATGGAAGCCCATTTACAGCCAGCTGTGTGTTGTACAGTCTGTGATTTATATGGAAGCCCATTTACAGCCAGCTGTATGTCGTACAGTCTATGATTTATATGGAAGCCAATTTACAGCCAGCTGTATGTCGTACAGTCTATGATTTATATGGAAGCCAATTTACAGCCAGCTGTATATCGTACAGTCTATGATTTATATGGAAGCCAATTTACAGCCAGCTGTATATCGTACAGTCTATGATTTATATGGAAGCCAATTTACAGCCAGCTGTATGTCGTACAGTCTATGATTTATATGGAAGCCAATTTACAGCCAGCTGTATATCGTACAGTCTATGATTTATATGGAAGCCCATTTACAGCCAGCTGTGTGTTGTACAGTCTGTGATTTATATGGAAGCCCATTTACAGCCAGCTGTATGTCGTACAGTCTATGATTTATATGGAAGCCAATTTACAGCCAGCTGTATGTCGTACAGTCTATGATTTATATGGAAGCCAATTTACAGCCAGCTGTATATCGTACAGTCTATGATTTATATGGAAGCCAATTTACAGCCAGCTGTATATCGTACAGTCTATGAATTATATGGAAGCCAATTTACAGCCAGCTGTATGTCGTACAGTCTATGATTTATATGGAAGCCAATTTACAGCCAGCTGTATATCGTACAGTCTATGATTTATATGGAAGCCCATTTACAGCCAGCTGTGTGTTGTACAGTCTGTGATTTATATGGAAGCCCATTTACAGCCAGCTGTATGTCGTACAGTCTATGATTTATATGGAAGCCAATTTACAGCCAGCTGTATGTCGTACAGTCTATGATTTATATGGAAGCCAATTTACAGCCAGCTGTACGTCGTACAGTCTATGATTTATATGGAAGCCCATTTACAGCCAGCTGTATGTCGTACAGTCTATGATTTATATGGAAGCCAATTTACAGCCAGCTGTATATCGTACACAGTCTGATTATGTATGTAATTTTCTTTAATGGTCTCGGTCTTGTCAGTAGTTTATCATATGGTGATGTTCAGAAAACATAAGACTATCTAATAATTTATTTTATAATTATGTTGTCTGCAGTGATGGGGGCATCCAGTTACAAGTGGTAAAACATACTAGTGACATAGAAAGACTATCAAACTGACCAGATGAATATCACGAATCACAATTGTTGCTAAAAGTGCGTTCAAGCTGATTTTTAAAGCCACTTCTTTCTTCCTTATTATATGGTTTCATTTGCAAAACAAAAATAGTAAATCAAACCTAATATTTATATAGAAACCGTCTAGTAGCCACTGGCTGTATTTTGACAAAAATATCAAAGATTGTTGATCTCTAAGTACTCATTATCTCAATTGTTACCGTCGGAGAGGACATATCTTATTGAAAAACACGAACCCACCGTCACTGTAACGAAAATGATTTTTACTAAACACACACACACACACACACACACACACACACACACACACACACACACAACTTATTACCTTGCCTTCAACGCCGTAAAACTGTTTTAATGAAACCCCAAAACGCATGTTTTAGCCTAACTTATGGAAATATTTTTATTGAACACAAAGAACGTATTATCTGACCCACACTATCTGAAATGTGATGCTTATTAAACACCAAGAAAACACACGTCCACGCCTACACTTTCGCTAAAGTTATCGTATAAAACAGTAAGATCGCATTTATTTTCTCGAAAGCAGTTTTTTATTGAACACACACACACACACACACACACACACACACAGCATTGATTGAATTCAGTCGGAAAAGTTTATTTATTGAACAGCGATAAGTGTACATCTAGGAAGAAATTTTATAAAACTTAAACTACACTAGGGTTCCTCTTTATTGTTTGGAAAAAAAACAGTTGGCATGCATAACATTGAACGCATTTTCACCTTCAAAGTTGGAGTGATTTTTAACACTAAGAACGCTTGCTCTCAGCTTCATAACAATTAAAACGCCTTTTGTAACATAAATAACGCATTATCTTGTGTTTTTGGTCTAGGAGCTGATTTTTGTTGAACTCAAAAACAATGAACTCATTTAAAACATAAATGCTTACCTGTATATTATTTAATGTTATTTATGGCCCTATAAAGATCTAAATAAATCAAAACATTAGACGCCATCTTAAATCTTCTAGAACACTTTTGTTATCAAACATGTATACCACACAAAGCACTAAAACCACCACGCAACCATGTTAAACCTTCTAGAAACCCTGTTGAAAATAAACATGTAAACAAAACAAAGCACTTAAACCAGCAAACAACCATCTAAAATCTTCTAGAACCCCGTTGTCAATAAACATATATTCCACAAAGAACTTGAAACATCAGACAAACATCTAAAATCTTCTAGAACCCCGTTGTCATCAAATATGTAGACCTCACAAAGAACTTAAACCACCATACAACCATCTAAAAACTTCTAGAACTCCGTTGTCATCAAATATGTAAACCACACAAAGTACTTAAACCACCACACAACCATCTAAAATCTTCTAACGCCAACTGTGTATATTAATAGTTAGGAATATAAAAAAAATTACTAACCAAGCGACAGGACATAATGTTAAATGTTCTAAAGCCAACTGCTTTACATACAATATAAATAGTTACCACTTAAAAAATCTAGAATAAAATGTTCTACGTAATCAGTTAGGACCTTTCAAAGAGCTAAACCAGTTTAAAAATGTTTTAAGTTCTAATTATCGCTGATACTTTCATCTATAAGTTATTTGCTACATTGTATTCTGCTGTAGATTTGATGGCTTTCTCTTTCAACAAATGAATTTCATTTTTATTTATTTATATATTTTTTTGTTATAAGTTATATAAAATGCAAAACTTTTTAAAAATAAAGGAATAAGTAAGATAGAATAAATGTTTTGATTCTTATGTTAATTCTAAATCCCCTTTCGTTTTTTACGCTTTTTTTAAACTTAATCCTATAATTAATAATATTTACACACTTCAGACACAAGAAGATTGCTGGAATTGGTTGATACAAGTTCTACTCAAGTGGATATAACAGGCATTTGTCCAGAATGTTAACTTACAATGTGATTTCTTAAAATCAATGCACAATATCCTATGGACCTAAACCCATCGATCAATTTCTACCGAGTCAAATACATATATGTGCTTCAAACATTGTTAATTTAAAGCTGGATTATGGAGAACATGTGTTTTTTTTCTGTGAAAAATAAATATGAATTTAGACATTTCAGGATAATTTGAATTAGAATAAAATAATTGGATGTTGTGTTTAAATACTGCATCTAATAAATGATAGAAAGCCAAAAATACAAAACATTGGAATCTGATGTTA
The DNA here is from genome assembly GCA_029721355.1 of Tegillarca granosa. Classification (NCBI taxonomy): domain Eukaryota; kingdom Metazoa; phylum Mollusca; class Bivalvia; order Arcoida; family Arcidae; genus Tegillarca; species Tegillarca granosa. The sequence continues at coordinate 2,107,399 of CM056600.1, forward strand.
TATGGATGTCACTCGGAGTACCTAAGTTAACGATAAGTTATAATAATAATAATTATTACTTTCAAGTGAGGCTCAAGTAAGCGATAAATCATTCTTCCAATAAAAGTGTTGATGTTTACATTAACAAAAATTGATTCAGTTTAATAATAGAGTTTCAGGAGTGTTATAATAGAACAATCATAAGATGTTAAATTAACAAAAAATGTATACTGTTAAGCACCATGAGTATACAGGAGTTTGAAGGTGTGTTTTGGAATATATTGAGCAAACATGCACTATTACACGTTAGTAGATTTCTTGTTCGTGGATAACTTCAATATAAGTGAAATATGTATTGGCCAAAATATTCTATGGAAAATACAATGGGTAAGATACAACTAAAGGAACCATCTTAGTTGCTGGGATACTATTGATTTACTGAAGGAGAAAAGGAGAAATAACATTACCAAATATGCACGGGGGAACATATTTAAGAGAATTGTGTTTTTTATCGGAGATTTCCTGTCTGATTTGGATAGTATCAAAATTTATTGGTAGGTTATAATATTTATTTTTATAAACCCGGACTTTTTGTGCAATTTTTTGTACTGTTTTTAACCCTTTTGGACATTTTGCTCAGGTAGTATTAAGTGCCAATAGTCCATGTAACAACTTTTTAATACTCACTGTTGATCACTATGTATCCCTATCTTTTGTTGCGACTATATTTAGTGTGAATAGTGCACGTAACAAGTTTTTTTTATAATCAGATCTCTGTATATGCCCATCATTTGTTGCGGCAGTATTTAGTGCCAATAGTGCACTAAAATAGTAATAAACAATAGTTTTTTTATTATCAGTGTTGATCTCTATATTTGCCTTTTTTTGCGACACTATTTAGTACCAATAGTCCACTCAACAAGTTTTTTGTAATCAGTGTTGATATCTATATACGCATATCTTGTTTATCTAATCTTCTTTTGTTCTTGGTTTCATTAGCAGTTAAAGTAAATGTATGCAACTTCTTTCAGCTACAAATCGCCTTTATCCATTCCATACATAATATCAATACATTTAACCGTTATGATGTACTATATATTGATATAGAGGATAAGAAAATAGAAGGTTATATTCTAAAACTAATACCATTTATATTAAATATGATGTCCTTTAGTAATGTGCATGTTTTGTTTTGCACCAAGGATAATTGTTGCATACTCTTGAATAGTTATATTCATGATAAAAAATATTAAGGCTTTAGTCAAAGGAAAAATTACTTCTTAATTTATGTATGTTTTTTTTTCTATATATATCTGTAATCTATTTTGAAATACACATTTTTACAACGTTTTTATATGACTTATGACATAATACAGTTTGTGTATGCGTTGCATCCTTACGCCATTTTTATTATTTAATCTTTCAAACTTCTGGAATGATCTCATTAACACTTGATCAGAATTATAAAAGGTCTTATGCAGTTCAGTTTTGATTATTGTGTTGTCTTGGCTAAAAAATCTAGGAAAAAGGGGCCTTCGAATGCAATGATATTGAAAACAAAATTCTTTGCCGAAGCAGATGTCGGAAAAAGATAAAATATATGGCATTCCTGTAGTTTTTAGTTAATTCATGGAATTTGGTCGAAAATGGGTTATGATAATGATGTAAAAAGATTTTTTTTTAATCTTTAACTACATGTTACGGAAGCGCAGTTAAGCTCACGGTTTGGTAATTCGTTCCTACGGATTATAATTCATTCCCTCGAATGAAAATTCGTTCCCACGAATTATTTTTAAAAATTTATTAGAGGTCCTAACTGCGCTTCCGTAATATGTTGAAGTATTTGGCATCAGTTTTGTTTTCTTGCAGTGTCCTTTAAAGCTGCATTAAGTTTTTCAATTTTCTGAGTTTTTTTTTTTTTTTTTTTTTTTTTTTTTTTTTTTTGATTTTTGATTTTCTAAATATATATTTTTTTTAAAAAATAGATAACATCTAATAACGATCCGTGGGATTCATTTTCTAAAATCTCATTCCTTTTAGCTGTAAATAAACGGAATCCTCTAACCGGTTGGTCAATGTTTACCGATGATTAAATTATGAGCCGGAGCTTGCGCACGGATGTACGGAAAAACCCATGAATCGCAGGTGAAACATGACAAATTGCATTAATTGTCCGTCATTAATCTCCAGATGTATTTGAAATGGTGTTATGTATTCTTTACTAAGTCACAAATGACAAATTTAACAAATTTCTGGGTTTAATTTATCGTATTTCACCATTTTGAAAGTTGTGTTTAAATGACCCGTTTTTTCATGACGTAATCATGTTCTAATATTAGATTCCACATGCTACATCTTGCTGGGAAATTATTGTTGTTTCTGTATTTATTCGAGCTTTTATCGTTGAACCAAATGTAACATTGTTCATTAGGGACATCATTAATTAGATTAGCACCGTTTTAATTTTTTCTTTGGAAAACTTAATGCAGCTTTAAAATGGAGTTACGACCAAAGCTTAACTTTATAATATAATATTTATCACCCCGCTTTTAATACAGTTTTGGCCATTTATATATAAATATCAATCACAATCTTTATTTGTAATATTTTCCCATATTTTATCATGACTCAATTTATGACAATTTTATACCGAAAAAGTACTTTTGCTTACGAACATTTCTTTTTCTCACTGGATGAGATTTTTATGAAAGATGTTTTGCTACACAATTATTTTTTTCTTAATTGAGTTGTATGCAAAATACAAAATAAAAAGTGGATTTCGGAATAGTTGGATCAAACTTATTATCGGGTGAACGTATCAGGACCACGTGACTATCGTTTTTATTATATATTTAACGCTTACTGTAAGAATAGACTGTATGGAGCGTTAACAATTGCTCCTGTTACTCTCAACAGGAAATTCTCTACTCGGAGTTAAACATTGCGAGATTAGCCACCCTGGTCAATTGATTAAAATTGTAAGATGTTGACAAAGAATGACGTCATTTGCATTCCAGTAATATTGTAAATACCGCGAAGAATAATTGTGTGAAATACAAACATTTTCACTAATCAATAGACTCTGAATGGGTTACTTCATGCTGAATATACATTTTTCTATATATCCTGCACAATTTTGTTCTTTTCTGAGTAAAATATATCCTAATTTTGTTTAGGTTTTGCAGAAATGAAATAAAAGAAAGCCTGAGTTTATATAAAAAAGCGGCTTGGTAGAACGCACTGAATGAATATTGATCAAAACTTTACCATCTCTGTTTTGAGGGGCCTCGGTGGCCAAGTGGTCTAAAGCACTTACGGATCACATTACCTCTTATCGCCTGGGTTCGAACTCCACTCGGGCAGATCCTGGTGAAAAAATGTTTGTCGGGTCGGTAGTTTTCCCCGAGAATCTTGACTAGGCTGACGTAAAACACAGTTTAACCTCCTGGTTTGATTAGAATTGTTCATCTATCAATGATAACAAAGTCTGAAATATGGTAAAGTATGTCTTTTATCAGTAGTGACTTTAATGATCCTTGTATGCCTGTTTAAGCGTTTACTATAAATTATTTAACACGGGTTTGAACACTACTTCAGGCGAGACAGAAAACTATATCAGAAGAAGAATAAATAGACAATCATTGGTTCTATGTGATCAATACATTTTTAGCTGACCAATACATTTGTAGCTGACTGTAAATCGACCGTCCGGTAGATAATTTATAACCCGAAAGAAACCTATGATATTAGCTAATAAAAATTAGAATAAAAAGTCTAAGAAATTAGAACATAGCTTTTATAATTATATAGGAATTTTAGAGATGATAGACTTGTGATGTGCTGATTTTGAATTTATATTGAAATAATGCATTCAAAATAATGAATACCACTTAATACAACTCTTTACTCTGTATTTCCACCCACTAAACACTACATACAATAACGGGGAATACAAAATGAAAGATTTGATTTTATTTCAATAGGGTATAACGTCCCAGTTATTATATTTCACTTAGATCAAGACATCACCAGCTATATGTACATGACAGAAATTTTAAACCTTTTCAGTACTCTCAGGGTAATGTGAAGGGAGCTTTCTTTAACGTGCCACGCCTGTCGTGACACAGGGCATCGACATAGGAACTTGTTTGATTTGAGATCTTCATCTAAATAATAACCAGTCATGATAAACTAATAAAAGTAATTATTATAAAAAATAAACAAACAAATAAACAAATAAAATACCAAATTATTATTATTATTATTATTATAAATAAAGCATTTTGCACACACTTATGAAGGTTTTTCGCTTTTTGCAATTAAAAAGTGAAAAAAATGAAGTTCATACTACGTAATATAAAAATAAAAATTCACTCCAAAATTATTAGAAACCGACAATCTGGAATAAATTTTAGTCATATTGCAAGCGTACAATTGGTCAGAATAAGAGACTAGAAAGGTTTTATTATCCTCCGTGTCCCGGCTTGGAACTTTGGCCGTGTCTTTTGAAGACATTTCTCTCTTCTGCCATATTCCATTTTGAATGTATTTTATGATTAAATTAAAAAAAAAAGGTATATGACACTTTTGTCATGCGCATTAAAAAAATACGACAACACATCTGAAAAATGTTCCATATCTATCTTAATTTGTTATCTTTCATGTAGATTTACATTATTGGTAAATAATATCGTCAGTACAGGGATTTCACAATAAAGGCATCAGTTTTTGGAGTTACAAATACAGAATTTAAAAAAAAAATCGGGTATTTTAGAGATATGGTTCTGTTTTAAAACCCCGTATCTGAATGAAACGACAAAGAAAGAACAAAAATGCGGCATCACGTTTTCATGATATTTATTTACAAATCCTATAATTTGACTGACGATATGCAGATTTTTTTAATTTAATACTTTATTTCCATGTTTTGACTGCTCACCACCATTTATTTTAGTTTGTATGACCACAGATTATAGAATTTCATTAAGTGTACATAAAACTAATTTAAACGATCAGATGTAGGGTTAAATCAATCCCAGGCATCGGACACAATCTCCTCTCAAAAACCAGAAACTTTTTTCAGTTTGTTAAATATAATCAAAAACTACATAAACCTTCATTTAAATACTAAATCAATCGTTTGTGTTTACATGTAAAATCGATGATGGTAAATATAAATGATTTACGACTTTGGGTTAATTAAAACGTTATCCATTCCATTAGATCAAGCAGGCTTTATTTGGTATGCAGTTTTTTATGTATTACAACAATGTTTCCGTACAAGCATAAATACAGAATTACATAGAAATTCATATATCAGTACCATAGTCTATCAGCATTGAAGACAAAGAGTCATGTATTTATTTATTCATTAACTGCTCTGATTTTTACAATACCTTTGCTGAAATTTTTCACAGAAGGTGGAGAGGGAATTTGTTGCTTATTTAAGATTGTATTTCTACATACATGTATGATACAGTGTTTCACGGAAATTGGTTCAAAGATTGAACTTTCTGCAACGAAGCAAATTACTTACAATTAAATTGTTGACACAAGGATATTGCAAGCCTAGGCTAATCAGGGCCCTTAAAAAGTTTTATGGCCGTCATCACAATATTGTTGATAAGTATGCAGTCACTGTATCCCAACTTATACTGGATATATTTGACTTACCATAGGTCTTTGTTCCTTTCATTCTCAAAATTGACTTACACTTGACGGGTGTAGCTTGCTAAACAGGAGGTGCTTACCCTTCCGGAGCACCCGGTCTCACTTTCTTGATGGAAGTTCACGTGTATCACCTATTTGCCAGTTTGCAAAGTTTTTACTTTGTTTTTGGGATTGTGATATGGACAAGGACTGGTATGTTTGTTTTATTAACTGATAAAGTTTAAAGAATTAAGGCTGGATGGTAAAATAAAGAATAATATCATTTTGTCTTGTCCACAAGTGACATAAGAAGTTATTGTTAGCTACTGTGATGGTCAAACTTGTATAAAAACAGCAGTTGTTTTTCCCCAATAGTTAAAGGCAAAAAGGGAAAACAAGTGGGCAAGCACGGAAGTTACGTATTTCAGACAGATTGAATCCGTTATCACGGCTTTAAATTCTCTATGTTTCTCATTTAAAAATTACAGCTTGAACCCTGACTTAGAAATCACAGATAAAATTGCTCATTATAGAACCGATTCGCGACATACAATGGACTCTAGGACCTAATATTGTCACAGGATAAATTTATACCGTCAGAGTCTAATTTCTAAAAATAAATTTTTATGCATTAAACAGACCTGACATACAATGGTCTCTGATATCTTATTTTACAGGAAAATTATGCATGATACGAAACTGACATTCAACGGTCTCTGATATCAATTTTTAAAAGCATAACTGATGTTACAACCAAAGGCTTATATAAAAATCACAGAGTTCTATGTATCAGCACAAATTGTGAACATCAAGTGTCAATCTGTGTTTGATAAGATTTATTAGATGACATTAGTGATCATAGCTGCATTAACTCATTCGAGAAAAGACACGGAATCAATATCTCTCCCTGACCTAATCCAATGATGGAGTGATAGCAACTGTTCTATATTTACATATTTATTAGGAAGTTTTTTTTACTACAATATGCATTAGGTTTGGTCATCCGTGTTCTATTCTGTAAGAATCAATCCCAAACCGGTTCTAACTATTTTTCATTAATATTATTTTCTCATGATTTTTTTCGTATGCAAATGTTCCATTTAAATTTTACATTAAACGGAGCAGTGCACAATGAATGAATTTCACGTTATGTATTTATTGTCTTAAATTTTAATAAATGGTTCATTTCTAGACTGGTGATCAAAAGGATAACTAATACCCCCGCAACCCCCTTAGGAAACTCGCAGATATACAGGCACATACATAAATTGTAAGAATAAAAATTAGCTGTTTTCTGCTATTCTGATGTTTTACTCATTTTCAGACAATAACACAAATTTCATCTTTCATTCTGTTTAATAGTGTTTTATTACAAATTTTGCTAATGGGAATGTATAGATGTATAAATATAACACCTGATCTGGAAAATGCAAGTAGCTTAGTGGGAATTATTGAGTTACCTTCATATATCTGTGAGTATAAATGAGTTTAGAATACTTTGAAATACTGAATTTTCTTGTGGGTTTAATCTTTCAGTCCAAGATGAATGAAACTTCTTAAAAGACTTCAGAACAAAAAAAGGAAAATAACTCTTGAATGATAAATGAAAAATCTTCCGAAATCAAAAGTAACCTTTCTTACTTGACCATAAGCATTGTGTATAAATATGAAGACAATTGGCAGACTGGTTCTGGAAATGGGTAAAACTTCAAAACAGAAAAAAAGGGAATAATTCTAGAACGATAAACGGGAAATCTTCAAAAATTGTAAGGAACCTTCCTTTCATGACCATAAGCTTTCTATATCAATGTGAAATCAACTGACAGACTGGTTCTGGAGTTTTTGTCTGGGAATAAAACTTCAGAATAACTAAAAGGGTTTTAACTCTTGAACGACAAATGAGAAATCTTCCGAAATCGAAAAGAACCTTTCTTTCATGAGCAAAAGCTTTGCATATAAATATGAAATCGATTGGCACATTGGTTCTAAAATTATCATCCGGAAATGATTAAAACTTCAAAATAACAGAAAAAGGGGCATAACTCTGGAACTGTCATGTGCTGATTTTGAATTTCTATTAAAATAATGCATTCAAAATCAGCACATGACAAAACGATAGATGGGAAATTTTCCAAAATTGAAAGGCACCTTCCTTTTCTAGCCATTAGCACTGCATATGATTATGAAAAAATTCGGTTGAAGACTTTTTGGATTATCGCTATATACCACCCCCCCCCCTTTTTTTTGAGGCGGGGGTATGAAAATGCTGATCTCTTTTACAACGGAAATGTTATGTTTTTTTTTTTTACTACAGATTGAGTAAAACTCCGGTTTTTTTATTTATGCTTTAAAGTGTTTGTATTTTGACCATACAGGAGTGGAATAACAATCAAGATTTTTGACAACTTATATCAGTACATTAAAGTTTTGGATGTCAAACCAAACCAGAATAACCGGAGAAAAATAATCCATGTTTTGAAAATGCAATGACAAATTTTCTAACACTGGTAGAGAAATTACTCATACTTTTATTGCAAGTTCAACATATTTGTTACTCCTAGATTGTGTAAGACCTGTTGGTTGAGCCCCAAACATCACACTTTTTTGTACAAAAATGAATATAAAAGTATCTAAACGTCTAAAAGCAGAAGATATTTTTTTAGCAATATGCAACACTCTTATAAGTCCAAACATTTAAAGTCTGTTTTCTTCAGGCAGACGCATTCATTCGGCTTTCTTAATCAGAATTTCTTCTTTACGATGCCATTCATTGATTTTGTAAGATTACAGTTTTTTATAGTATGAAATAAATGAAAAATTTTCAAATCGTACAAGAAGTTACCAGATTTCACCCAATTACTAAATTCTACGATTCAGATGTTGACAAGGAACACATATTAAAAGGTATATATTTATTTTAAGGGTAAACAATATTTTAATTGATACAGAATAATATCACAATTATATATACATTTGTATATATATATATATATATATATATATATATATATATATATATATATATATACTTTATACTGCATCAAAGAGTTATCAAACTTAAATCAGCCCAGCAAAGCTGGCCTGGTCTTGAGAATCGTACACTTTTAACCGTTATAGTTACGAATCAGATACAATTATTGTTATTTGATGAAGTGCTCAGTAAGGATAGAATTTACTCTGAATGTTATAGTTCTCGGATTTGGATTCATTTCGCAGTTCTTACTCTGAAACATCACCTATGTCTGTTGACATTTCAGAATAAGTGGAATTATTTTGACTTTGCTGTCAAATCTAACTTTCTGTTATTTGAAAAAAAAACTCATGTGTTCGATATTATATGCACAATATATGAATATTAATGTAAGTTTCTTTTTACTGTTATTAGAAGTGTTTGCCCTCTCTATATCAATACAAACAAGTCACAAAACACGAAAAATCAATGTAATTATTGTTACAACGAACATATGAGTTCAAGCAAGTCACACAACACAAAAAATCTCTGTGATCATTGTCACAACGAAAGAATGAGTTCAAGCAAGTCACACAACACGAAAAATCACTGTAATCATTGTTACCGTGAAAGTATGAGTTCAAGCAAGTCACACAACACGAAAAATTACTGTAATCATTGTTACAACGAAAGAATGAGTTCAAGCAAGTCACACAACACGAAAAATCACTGTAATCATTGTCACAACGGCAGAATGAGTTCAAGCAAGTCACAAAACACGAAAAATCACTGTAATAATTGTCACAACGAAAGAATGAGTTTAAGCAAGTCACACAACACGAAAAATCACTGTAATCATTGTCACAACGAAAGAATGAGTTCACGCAAGTCATAAAACACGAACAATTAATGTAATCATTGTCACAACGAAAGAATGAGTTCAAGCAAGTCACACAACACAAAAAATTACTATAATCATTGTTACAACGAAAGAATGAGTGCAAGCAGGTCACACAACACGAAAAATTACTGTAATCATTGTCACAACGAAAGAATGAGTTCAAACAAGTCACACAACACGAACAAATACTGTAATCATTGTCACAACGAAAGAATGAGTTCACGCAAGTCACAAAACACGAACAGTTACTGTAATCATTGTCACAACGAAAGAATGAGTTCAAGCAAGTCACACAACACGAAAAATTACTGTAATCATTGTCACAACGAAAGAATGACTTAAGCAAGTCACAAAACACGAACAATTACTGTAATAATTTTTACAACGAAAGTATGAGTTTAACTCGAGAAATTACTGTAATCACCTATACATAAAAAGAGCATAAATTCAAGCAAGTCACACGGCACGTAAAATTACTGTAATCAACGATAAAACATAAGAATTAAGTCAGAAATTGTCTCATTCTATTGCAATGAAACGATAACTTTTCATAGAACCGTATTTGAAAAGAAGTATCAGGAGATCTATTCGAAATTTGATCTTATTGGGTTTTTAACTTTATATTAAATCCAAAACTGCATTATATCAAAAAATATTTGAGGAAGGCTGACCAATTTTTACATTTAAAAAATGACAAGAATGATTAGTCAGTCAATGTGCCATCATTAACAACATTAATTCATTTTTTTCTGACAGACGCGCATTTCCCATGGTGTTTAATAATGTTTGAGAATTTTTTCACAGACATTTGGAAGTCATTTTTTATTTTTTCAAGTAAAATATAAGATAAAAGACATTTACAGGAGAGTTCTATTGATATCATAATAACTGTTTTTATTAATTAACAACATGTGTTATGGATACAATGCGTAAAAATCTGCCTCACCAATAAATTCACAAAACTAGGTCAATATGAGATAAACTGGACCAATATGAAAAAACTGGGCCAATATGAAAAAAACTGAGCCAATATGGGCGCGTGCGACTATTATGACGTCATTTCATTATATTTACAATAGCACCCACCCATGAAAGCTATTTCTCAACATTATCGAAAATTTGCTTCATACGGCTATATTTACAATAGCACCCACTTTCCGCCCATGAAAGCTATTTCTCAACATTATCGAAAATTTGCTTCATTTAACAATTGAACTGTTTTAAAATGTTATTCATTGTCAGTATGAAGGAAACAACTTTGCAAGCAAACGGAATAACGCGCGTTAGCGCGTTATGACAAGTTTGCTTGCAAAGTTGTTTCCTTCATACTGACAATGAATACCATTTTAAAACAGTTCAATTGTTATATTTTCGTTTAATATTTTTTTTAAAAAATTATTCATTTATTTTAAGAAAAAAATTCCCATCTATAACACATGCACATCGGGGGAGTCCAATAGACGCAACAGCTGAATTTAAGACCGAGAACGACACATTATTCATCCGCAATATTTTTAATGTGGGGTAACAACAGGGAGTTTTGGTTTGAAAAATTATAGTGTTATCAGGTATTTTGATGGTATTTTCTCGATTTTTCATTAACATAATGAATTTTTTTTAGAATATTGGATATAAATAATATGTATAAAAATTAAATATCAACGATAAATGTGTTGTTATTTGTGGACTATATTTCAGTCGAAAATCAGGTGCACCTGTGTGGCCCCATTTCAATTTGCAAAGAAGTTTGGAGTAAAATATTGCTGGCTAAATGTCGGAAGTGAAATTTGTGAATCTGAAACGGGAAGGGGGGTACTGTAGCTGAGGATAATTTTCAATGGCCAAACATGTGGGTTTCGAATCTGTGATATGTGAGTAGACAGGGATTTACCGAGAGATTTTTTCTGAAATGTCGACATTGTTAGGTTGAGATTCACTCTTAAATAATGTGACGAGCTTCATACTCAGTATCATTCAAATGTAGACTGCAAAGCAGTGAGAAGTATACTTATTCTTTACGCCTGGTGTGGTGCAAATCTCTCTCAAAGTTTAGAAAATTATCGTTTTAAGGTTAGCAAGGAGTTGTGTAGTACTTAAACCATGTATTGTACTTTTGAGGAGATCTTATTGTATCGCTTGTAAATTGATTAAAAGCATGTAGATGATTTTTCAGTTTCTCCTATCAACAAACACAGCATAATAAATGGACAATTTTCACTGGATGTGGCATACTTGCGTGAATCTAATTCCATTGAAATTTACATCACTTGAAATTTACATCCCGCGAGACACAAAATTGATTGACAAGTTGTACCATTACATATTGTCTCAAAATAATAGGGTATATAGCAGCTTTGTCATGGTAGTCCTGAAGAAATTTTTTAAGATCCGATTGTTCAAAATTTGTTTGTCGTTTGATGGTTTAAACTGATCTGTTGTTGTCTGTTCTTTCAACAGGCCATCAAAAACACCACTCTGTCTCTCACAATGTCAATATTACGGTGAATATCAGCCAGGTGCCTATATATGTTATCAAAATATTATTTTATTAATTTCTTTGATTTTACTTTGTAATATCTCGTAAATGTGTTTTTCAGTCTCATCTCGAATGTAGACAAATGTGACGTGACAGTCATGTTTGTTTACTTACGATAATGTAGTTCCGGATTGTGTATTTTATATGTATTCATACACGGAGTGACAAAATTTTTTGGCATTCATTGTCAGTAATAATTACAACGGCTCTCAAGCTTGCAGCTATGGGAATTTCACAAGGCAAATGAAAATATACGGCTATGAAAACGTATGTTTGACCTTTTTGAACTGATCCAACAGTACCGCGTAATCACCAATACATTACGTCACAGACCCTTACACGACAAGTAAGTTCCCACACTTCTGGTGTATTTTCTAATTCTTAATTCTTGAATTCTAATTCAAACTATACTTTTAATTTAACTATGCAAATGTAGCTGTTAAATATTGTCAAAATTTAATCGTTTAATTCTGTTATTAAAACAACTGTATTACATTTAACGGATTAGTTTTTTTTTTTACATCAATGGAAGTAGGCGGGGTCACCTGTCATCCCACTTATCAATGACGTCATCCCACTCATCAATGACGTCATCCTTTATGGCGATGCGATAGACGGGTTCCACGATGCACTAAAACAAACGGAGGTAATAAATTAACAAAAATGAAATGCAGTAATAGTTTTAAGTCGACATAACAGACAAGATGTAAGAAATAAATTGTAAATATAAGAAATGACATTGTTTTGGGGGCACTTCATGCTAGTATGAAACCGGGTGTTCCGGGTACAAATTTTACATGAAGAGCTTCGCTCTTCATGCAATTTGTACCCGGAACACCCGGTTTCATACTAGCATGAAGTGCCCCCAAAACAATGTCATTTCTTAAATAAAAAACAAAATGGCTGACCACATAGCGCTTCACATAATCTAAAAGGGGTAAGTGTCAATTGAACATTTTTTGATTACAAAATATGCTTATTTTATGTGGAAAAGTTGCTTTTGTTTAAAAAAATTATTATCAATAAAAGTAATATAACTGACGGTGTGACTGCGCAGCTTTGATAGGGGTTATCTCTGTTTTTACTAATTTACAAAACTGTCAAAAGATGTAGTTTGGTTTCTATTGGTACACCTTTGTACTGGATAGGCCCATAACCATGTCTATCAATCTTTGTTTTTGCTTCCAAAATTAGCATACGATCTATGTCAAACTGTTCGATGTCTATTGTATCTTTCTATATTTATAACGAAAAGTCCCGAGTACTTTTGAAAGGATTTTTTGAAGTCTAGGATTGACAACTACTGGAAATCCAAAGTACTAACCTCAAGCATATGAACATTGACTTCACACCAGGTAAAGTACACAATGTGTGGTCTTTAGCAGGTTTCAACACAGTGTCCGTGAAGAAAGCATGTATAAAAGCTAAAATACTAACAGGAATGTACACTTTACAAACTGACAGATCAAAATGCCGAGCTAATTGAGGGTCGTCAATATGTAGACTTTGCTCTGAGGGAATCGAGGACATTAAACCACTTCATTATGTGCTGCAAAGTGTCTGATACAATTCTGCAACTTTTTCTAGAAAAATTAAGAGCAACAATACAGCAGTTCAACACTGCTGAATGTGAAGAGTCTATTGTTACAGTTAATAATAGACGTTACACATCCATCCGTACCATTCTACTTACAAAATGATGATGTAAAGCGTGAGATAGAGTGTATAGCCAGAGGTCTATGTTTTGCCCTACATAGAGAGAGAGGTTTGAAAAAATGGACTTCTATATGGGGTGATGTACACCGTACAGGGAGTGCTTGATTTATATAGTTTAGTTTTAAAACTGTCTTTTCTGTAATATAGTGCTCTTACCTTGCTTAGCTATTTTTTTTCATCAGCCTTTAACAATATGCTGGTGTATATAGTTTTATTTTTTAATCAGCTAGAAATTGTTACATTTTGCGTAGTTTTAGTAGTGACTAATTTTAATTCATATAAACAGTAAATAGTGCTTTTAACGGTGTTTTTATCCAATGGACCCGCACATGCAATTGTGTTTATAGTTTTAAATTTCCGTTGCTGCAGTAATAATACACTGTCTCAAAGTGGTGCGCCAGATAGTGGCGGGATTTCCACAAAGAAAGAAAGAAATTCTCTCGTGATCTAGCGAGATCCCGTGGATGTGACTTGATTCGAGATTTAGCACGGAGGCTTTTTGAGTGAGTTTGACACAAAATTTTCAACTCACCAGTATATGATTGTGGTATTGTGGTAATAGAAATTTCGTAGTTTTATCCGTTCTAAAAACATGTACACGCGTTGTCTATAGAGAAAGCTTCGCTTTCGCAGCCTTCGGTCGCGAATATACAAAAAAGCTACACATTTTAAGTCACTCATCTCTCATATCTTGTAAGCGTTAACGTTTCTTGTGACGCAGTATGTTTACAAACGGACGTAAACAACTTGGATAAGATGCAACGAATATCAGACAAACATGTTTGTTTTGGAGAAGGCATGCTCGAGGTTTTGTCTCATGACCCAAGTCGGTATGAAGTGATGACAGAAATTGAAGATTCTGACTTAAAAACATTCTCTTGGATATTGACACCGATATCAATCAACACTTACCACAAAAAAGCAGATTTGTTGATATAACAATCGACGATACTGACAAAATTATTATTATCATTATTTTTTAATGTTTGAAATGTTAATTAATAAAATTATCATAAATCAGGTATTTTCATATAGGCTGAGTTATTTGGCCTCTGTATGTCATATTGGCCATTGGCCTCGGGCCAATATGACACACCTTGGCCAAATAACTCGGCCAACATGAAAATACCTGATTAATAATATGATAATATTGTCAAGACGCTACGCCTAAATTTAGTTATAATGCCATCCGCTAGTTTTTAAGCCGGTTTTATTTAAAATGAGACGTTTAACGTTAGTACAAAATTAGAGATTCCGCTAGTACAAAATAAGACATTTCAAATAAGCACATAACAAGTACATCTGATAGGAAATCGTTACGTAATTGTACATAAAATCTATGCGACATTAACTGATCGAGTCTTTTTTCATGATGATGAACACTATACAGATGGATGATAATATTCTGAGAAAAAATAACATTTCGATTCTATACATTTGAATGCTATTTTGTAGAACTGTTTTCTGTATGTTAGAAATGATTTCTCATAAGAGACATTAAAGCTCTGTCTAAGAGTTCTTGATGTCACGGGATAGAAACTTGGCAAGAATGGTGTCCATTTATCTAATTCCTAATGATGTCACGGGATAGAAACTTGGCAAGAATGGTGTCGCTTCATCTAATTCCTAATGATTTCACGGGATCGAAACTTGGCAAGAATGGTGTCGCTTCATCTAATTCCTAATGATTTCACGGGATCGAAACTTGGCAAGAATGGCGTCGCTTCATCTAATTCCTAATGATTTCACGGGATCGAAACTTGGCAAGAATGGTGTCCATTTATCTAATTCCTAATGATTTCACGGGTCCGAAACTTAGTGGGGCTTATCTAATCACGGTGCGAATTTTTGCGGGACTGGTGTAGCTCTATCTAAAAACTAAAAACGACACGGGATCATTATCAGAAGTACTGTCGCTCTAAAGCTTTTTTTTAAGGACACGGGTTCCATAACGGAAAGGACTACTGTCGCTCTTTATTAATAATAAATAACGACACGGGTTTCATAACGTAGCTCTATCTATGTAGTTATATTGCCACGGGTCTGATTCCACAAAGAAATTGAAAACATTTCCTTAGTAATTAATAGCACAGGTTCGATACCGGACATTAAAGTTCATTAAGATAGGTATATACGACTACATACATGTATGTGTTTCGGTCTGATATTAATGGTAGATTCAATTAACTTGAATTAATTCATGTATTATCTCTTACTTGCGCTAAGCCGTAACCGAAAATTGTTAGGTGCATTTATGATCACCATAATATGATATTGTAAGAGAAAAACGTTGTCGCTATTGAAGTTTGCATTAAAAGCAGACTATTGACATATTATTTTACGCATATATGACCTAAAACGTCGCCATGGAAACCACTATGGTGTAAATACCACCATAATCAACATGTAAAATTCGAAATTGTCCCTAAATCGTAAGAATTAAAGTATTGTAAACAAGACTGCTCATAAAGGATAGGCCCAAAGAAGTGAACCGTATCAAACATTATTTCCGTATTTTGGATTTTCAATTACAATTTTCACAATAATCCACTGTAACAAAAGTGACTTCGAAAGAAGAGCCCGAAAGTTCTGAGCAAGATCAAAACTTTATGAATAAATACATTTACAACTAAATGGTGTTCTTATAACCATTTTCATTAGTTGGAAATAGTTCATTATTTGCAAAATAAATAAGACCTTATCTGGATAGTTAGTTGAATGGTGATTGTCCTCCGAGTAAATATTGTTCAATGATTAAGAAAACCACTGACCTCTTGTTACTACACTGGCACTACTCTATACTTGGTTTCTGTACCATTTATTGATGACCCTTCTTCTGATTACTGTCAATATGTCAATTAAGATTATATATTTGATCACTCGGTAACACACAGGTAGAAATTTTGAATACAAATTCAAGAGATCATTAAAGAAATGTCCTCAACAGTAGGTCAAGATTAATGATTCTGTGTACATACTATCTATAGGTTACATGGCTTATAGTAAGACGAAGTACTTTTTGTTATGTTTATTTGTTTTGAGTAGTATGTTTTCAGATCTTATATTCTGTTTTACTGACTTTATAAAACCCCTCAAAGCATCATTGGTTACTATGTTGTAGTTATATCCGGTACAATTTTGAGATATATATTTACTTATCTGAGTCACGTGAGTGTGTTTGTTTGTTCTTATATTTGTTACCTATGTGGTTATTTTGTGATCGGCAACCTTTCTATATTTCATGATAACAAGTGTTCTCAGTTTGTGCTGGTCTTGTTGTTTTTTTTAATATATATTTTGTGCTGTTTTCTTTGTTCTTTTTTTGCGGACAAAATGACAGTAAGGGATATATGTGTCATCTGCTGATTTTGAATTTCTATTAAAAAAAATAGTAAATTCAAAATCAGCACATGGCGTATGTTTGTCTTGTTTATTTTTACGTTTGTGTATTGTGATGTGTTCTTGTAGACTTTTGACAAGTACTGATACATTTGACTGGGTATTCAACTTTTTCATTAATAAATGTTTTCTCTTTATAATAAGTAACATTAATCTGTCACACCCACTATCTCCTATTTGATAGGATTTTCAGACAAGCGGAAATCTGTCGATTTTATTATTTAATTAAGTGTATAATGGATCTTTTTAGTATTGCTTTGCCCCGTAATGTGATTGAATTATTCCTGGATATTAACGTACTTATAGGATGACTTTGTAACGGAACTGCGTGTAAAATGATGATGATTTCTGATACCACAGCACATCAACTGAGTTACCAGGAATTCACTTAATTTATTTTCTATAATGATAGCCGTTTTTGTTGTAATGTTACTAAAATACACTGAACCAGATTATGTCTCCGTAAATAACACGTGTCTTGCCCTTGGTACGTTGTTTTTTCCTGATATGCAATGGAAGAAGAGTATTGTACGTACATATAAGGTTTAATATTTGCCACAAACGGCGAAATAATCAGACATGATCATTCAACAATAGTAGTTCAACCCTTTAACATATATGTGGCAATTTTTGATATGCAAAACAACAGCTTTCTGATTTTGTGTCAACTTATTTTAGATAACCGTGCTGAAAATGCGTTCTTATAAATATGTTCTTTTAATTCTTGTTTTTGTTTCATTTATTCATAAAAGTTAAAAAGGAGTCTTGATGGTTTTGTCGGGAATAATTTTTTTTATAGAAAATTCAAATATGAGTGACCCCGTTGCCGCAGCAACTAAAAATGTTTTTCTACACCTTTTGGACAATACTTTCCCCCTCCCCACCTTTCATTGTTGGTCACATATAGTTACTGATGACAAACGGCATCATTTGAACAATTTACTCGAAATTAGTTTTTGATATAAAAGATTTAAGCTCGTTTTGTTATCTTAAGAATAAAGATTTTTATTTAAAATAAATCCGACCATTTAATAGTCGAAATAATGTTCAAACATTGCACGGAACTTCAATTTCCGCATTGGATCTGACAATGACATGCTCGAAATTATTTTAACAAGGACAACCAAATCTTAAAGTAATAGTTTGTTTAAATAGTTTTATGCTGTTATTATGGAAAACTTCATACACAACAAAAATACTCTCAAAGCAAGAGATTGTATAATATAAAATTTAAGGTCAACAGAAGTACATACTTCATATTACTGGATCTCAGTTATACGTATACGGAAGCGTATTAGGGCCACAATTTAATTCACTTTTTTGTACACTTTCATCTGTAAATTTTACACTTTAATCAGTAAAGTTTATACTTTAATCTGTAAAATTTACACTTTAATGTGTTAAAATTTACAGATTAAAGTGTAAAATGTACAGTTTAAAGTGTTCAAAATAAAAAAAAAAAGTGAATTAAAATGTGGCCCTTATACGCTTCCGTACAGTTAAGACATCTGGAGAACGTACAAAAATCTCATAATCTTGTCTTATATTTGAGTAACTTTAAGGTCTTATATGTTTTCCAATATTTCGAAAATGACAAGACTAACAATGTTGTTGCTGGTTCCAAATGCAATAACTTTTTCTACTAGATGATTTCATCTGAGTACACCTACCCACAAATAATTTGTAAAACAAACTTGCTTATAGATATTAAACTCAATTTTATAAGAAGGTAAACTTGTTCCAGCTAATTGTTTTGTAACGAGTAAATGTTTTTTTTTTTTTTTTTTTTTTTTTTTTTTTTTTTTTTTTTTTTTAAAGGGCCTTGGTGGTCTAGCGATCTAAGCGCGTGTTAACATAGTCTCTATACATCAAACATCGAATACAACTATGGCTGCTCCTAGTATTTGAAAGTTTGTCAATTCGCTTTCCTAAAGTAGGTGTTTTTTCGGGTACTCTGATTTCTTCTACCATTCCAGAACTGACATCCTCGATACAAGTAAATCGATACAAGTAAAATATTCATGACTTGGGTGTAAAATATCATTACTTCACTCCTCTCTGGACAATCATTTTAAAAATGTCTTTTGCAAGCCCCAAATGAGAGAGAGAGAGAGAGAGAGAGAGAGGGGGGGGGCTAAATTTGGTTTTCCGGAAAATATATTTAGCATTTATCCGTATCTACATATATACAGCACAGCTGTTTGCTAATAAAATTGGATATTTAACTGTGACTAGGACCAAAACTGGAGTTTTAACATGTGTTATTTAACTCACCATTCTGATAAATGGAAAGAGAGTAATAGAATCTTTACTCTAGATTCACTTAATTTAATATAATTGAAAACACTTGACTATCAATCGAGACTTTTGTGTGCATCTGACACGGCCTTTATTTAACACACACATGACATTTTATCAATAAAGACTTCTGATATGTGTATAGAGTAATTGTGTGTTGCCAGATGCAGGTTTTTTATTATGTTTACAATGTATTTTTTTTAAATGGCGAAAGAAACGCTTAATATTTTTCTTTGTAAACATTTTAAAATTTGACACTTGTGAAACCACTTTAAGTTGTTTTGTAAAATGGTTTGCTGACAGACGGCACGTAACATCACAACACAACCACACATATGTAATTATGCATCAAAAAACAACCCCACTACGTACCACAGCAATATAACAAAACGTACCAGACCATATCACACCACCATTGGCACGATTGCACAATACCGAATCGAATTAAGCTCGATTTGTAATTTCAATAAACATTTGCCATTCAATAAAATATGATTTATTGATATTTGGGGCAAATGAAATGCTTATAATAAATAACTTGAAGTGAAATGAATTTTAACTGAATGTTACGATTTTTCGAGATGGTATTTGATTTGCATGATTCTCTGTTAAGAAGAAAGAAAAATTATGAGCTTTTTAGATAACTGAAAGTAATTTTTGTAAAATAATTTAGACGCCGGTAATAATAGATTGCAGTTACATCTGTCACGTTTTAATACTATAATCCACTCTGAAACCGTAAACAATGTTAAGATCAATATGTAATACATTGGTGTTACACAGATTACTACACATTGTGCACAATAACATTCTCTCTCTCTCTCTCTCTCTCTCTCTCTCTCTCTCTCTCTCTCTCTCTCTCTCTCTCTCTCTCTCTCTCTCTGTATGTGTCTGCATTAGTCAATTTTTGTTGTGGTACACAAATACATAGAATAATTAGGATTTTCTGTACTATGACGTAAACAATGGCCTATCCTTAATATCGTCAATTAAAAGTTTAAGATAGCATAGTTCAAGTAAACGGGAAATACTTTTTAGGTGTCTATTGAAAGATAGGTACGTTTAAAGGACTGGTTCGCAAGTATTCAGAAACACCATTTTACATTCATATTTTCTTTGAAAGTATAATAAATTTCCGGATAAATGTGTTGAAACAAAAGCTTTAGGACTTATTTATGTAATTTTAATTGTCATGTCATTTATCACTTTTTGAATGTTTTATATAAAATGCATTTTTAAAAAATGATGTATAAATATTTATTGTCATAGGACTATATATAGTCGAATGAATCATTTCTAAATGTATCATAAAAAATTGAAAAAAAAGTGATATATGGCAGCCACGTTGTTATAAGTTCATTGTCTTAGGCAGCATTGTGTTGAACTGACGACGGTAAGTTCAGTGGGCATTCTTTAATTACTAATAGTAAGTACGATGTCTATATATTATCCTATGTTAATATATTAATATTATCAATAATGGTATGAATATCAGAAATAAAAACTGTAGTGAGAAGAAACATAACACATGTGTTTAATAAAACTGAAAAAATCGAGATATCAAAACTTCAATCTGATTTACATACTTAAACCTTTTTATTAGCATCTTTTACAGGTAAATCAAGGTTATTGGTTCATTGTGTCTGGACCAAACCCTTAGACTGGACATTAAAACTGCTTAACGAAATATTTCAACGATGTTTCCGTTGTCAGGAGTGCTAAATGCTAATTTTATATATGAAAAGATTTAGACAGATAGTTAACGCTTATATTTACATATTAAACTTGAAATATTAAACCCTCTTGCATATGAAAGGAATTAGATTGTGCGTAATAAATTTTGCAACATGAAGGAATATTATTTTAACAGTAAATATATTTATACAAAACATGAGAATAATTAATCATTTTTGTAACACAAGTAGTAAGGAAGTTTACATCGATGATTTTTTGGCAGGATATTTCTAACTGAAAGATAAAGGAACATTTCGTTAAGTTACTTAAAAACTTTGTTTCTGGAATTCATAGTTAACAACTTCTGTTGGTACTGAGGGAAAAAAACACGGACATTTAATTTATTGTTTTGTTTGTTCGTGCGTTGTATTAGTATATTATCCCAATTAATACTTGGTTGATATCATTTGGGAATGTGAAGATACCATACTGACACAAAATGTTGTTAAGACTGGTGATTATTGTGTTTGTATTTGTAGCACTAGGTGTGGAATCTCGTCCGGACGAACAGAGATTGTTAGACAAGCTGTTTAATCCAGATCGCTATGACAACAGTGTCCGTCCTGTGTATAATTCCTCTGAAAGTGTTAAAGTAGAATTTGGATTTACACTTATACAGATAATGGATATGGTAAGTCAAACTTAACTGTTGGAAGTGCATTATAGGACAGGCTTTCCTATATGTTAAGCACAGCTTAACTGTCACCCTTTCTGTTGGAAGTGCATTTGGGACAAGGTGTCCTATATAGTGAGTAAAGCATTACTGCCAATCTTTCTATTAGTAGTGCATTATGGAACAAGCTGTCCTTTTGGTAAGTACAGCTTAACTACTGCACTGCCACCTTTACTGCAATTAGTGCATTATGGGACTGGCAAGCTGTCCTATATGATGGGTATGGCTCAATTGCTGCCTTTTCTATTAGAATGGGTTAATATAGTTTTATGGGAAAATTGTCCAATATAGAAACAAAGGCTTTACTTTTGCATTTCCTGTTATAAGTACATTATGGGTCAAGTTGTCCTATATGTGAGTACAGCTTAACTGCTGCCTTTCCTGTTACCAGTGCATTATGGGTCAAGTTGTCCTATATGTGAGTACAGCTTAACTGCTGCCTTTCCTGTAAACAGTGCATTATGGGACAAGTTTTCCAATATGGTAAGTAAGGCTTTACCGTTGCATTTCCTGTTACTTGTGCATTATGGGACAAGTTTTCCAATATGGTACAACTTCGTTTGTTGTCATGTAAAGATAACTGACGGTTATCGTATATGATAAGTACAACTTAACTTTCATCCTTCCCGTTTGTCTAACTTTACTGGATAAGCAATTATCTATGGTAAGTATGGCTTCACTACCAACCTTCTTGTTAGAAGTACATTAAGAAATAAGCTGTCCTATATTGTGAGTATTGCTTAGCTGCCTTTCTTCCTGTTGGTAGTGCATAATGGGAATAACGGGGATTAACGTTTCTGTCTTTCCTGTTATGTAATACATTATTGGATACGCTATTCTATCTGTAAAGCAAAAACATTCTGCAACTTTTCTTTTTTTCGTGCATTATATGAATAGCGGTCCACTATAGTAAGTACAACACAAAAGTGCGCTCTAAATCACTGAAACATCGAGACTTCTAAACAGATTATCAAACAGATCTATGTATTTTTACCACAAAATATTTAAAAAATGCAAAAAATCTTCATACATATCACACACATTGAATAGCACAAAATACAAATACTGAACGTTCTTTATTATGTTTAGGCTTTATATCTATCTATCTATCTATCTATCTACATGTCTCTCTCTCTCTCTCTCTCTCTCTCTCTCTCTCTCTCTCTCTCTCTCTCTATATATATATATATATATGCAATTATGAACTTTAAAAGTTTCTAAAGAAGTTTTAATAGTACAGCGTACAAAACGGAATGTTTACATAGATTAATTAAAATTGCCGTGTTTGGTGTACAGGAACTATTTTTATATCTCTCTATCGATTGTAACATAAATATCAGTGAGAGTTACAGTATTCTTAATACTGTCACACAATACAGAAAAATAAAATGCGAGAAATTCACTCATTGTGATTTAAATAAAAATATTTTATTTTCTTGACACGTGACACCTGTTGAATTAACTGGTTTATGAACAGTGAAAATTTGCATAAAACACAAATATAGCTAATATGTTGTTTCCCTTAATCCCATTTGCCTTTAACAAAAAGTCAATATTTACCATAAAATAAACCGGATACCCTTCTATAGTCTACGAAACTGTATCATCGTTAATTCAGTAAATGAAAAGAATTAAAATTAAAAGCATAATTAACGCGGCGACAGAAAACACCAACAAAAACACAGAACAATATGGTTACAACAGGTGACACATAAATCAATTTTACTTCACCTTACCGTATCTTACCATACCTAGCCTGACCTAACCTGAACTGTGCCGTACCTAAACATACCATACCTTACCATACAATACCCTTTCTTATCTTTCCTTTCCTTACATTACCTTTTGAATGTATTTTTTCATAAAAATTCAGAAGTAGCACATGACAAAACAATACCCTTACCTTACCTTACCTTACCTTACCTTACCTTATCATATCTTACCATACGTTACCAAACAATACCTTTGCTTTCCCTTACCTTATCAAATTTTACCTTACCATAATATACCTTACCTAACATTACCTTATCATACCATACCTTACCTTCTACCTTAACGTTCTAACCTTACCTTATCTTTCCTTATCTTGCCAAATGGTCCCTTACCATACCTTACCTAAACTTACCTTAACTTACAATACCTTACCTTACTTTTCTTTACCATATCATATCATGCCTAACCGTACCATGCCATACCATAACATAACATACCTAACCTTACCAGACCATACCTTACCATACCATACCATACCTACCTGCATCTTTATCTGTGCTTACTTACATGTAACTTAAAACGGAAAATGCATATATTTAGCTTATAACATGTGCTTGTCAACGGCCAAGGCAACTCGGAAAAAGAGCCAACGCATGGGATTGAACAAAAAATAAGCAGGATGAACATATATACCAGAACGTAACCATCGAATCTGAACCGTCTTTGAATAACAAAATAAAAATCAATGGAGTGATTGAATATTGTTGTAGTGTTTTAAATCATCTTATTTGTTTATACATCAGTCAAACCTTAACAAACACAAATGATCAATAACTAACTTTATTAGATATGATTTGTTTTATTTTTAGGATGAGAAGAACCAGGTTTTAATAACAAACGCGTGGCTGGAACACGTAAGTATATATACATGTGTGTCATACTGGTTTCAAGCTAGGATATTAAATAATCAGACAGTTTACATTTACTGTGGCTTCTTGTTACGATCTTAAAGGCTTAAGCAAAATGTGAAAATAACTTGACACTATGAAAAGCAGGAGCGAGGTTTATACCTTTACAAGACATGTCTCGCAGGGGCAGATTAGGAATTTTAGGGAGGAGGGGGTGAGTTTTTATCATGAAGGCGAGGGATCTTGAGGCCGCCAAAGGCTCTCATCGGGTTCAGGACGGAGTACCGTTGTAGTCAAGGGGCGAAGCTCCCGGCGAAAATGAATTTTCAATATTTTTGGGGACCTCTTGGTCACATTTTTCAAATTTTTAAAGTGGGTCGCAGCCCCTGCAAACCTCCCTCTGAATCCGCCAGTATAAAATATCTTGCTGTTAGCTCTGTAAAAAAAATCCTTTTTCACAATTTTACTTTTATACTTGTGTTGTATCAAAGATCTTGTATGTAGATTTTTGTTAATTGCTTCATTGAGCTAATTGTATTATGTAACAACTTCATTATATTTTTAATATTTTCTTTTATTTAGAAATGGAATGACGATAGAATTGGCTGGAACACAAGTGAATATAATGGATTACACGTATTTAGACTTCCGGCAAACAAATTATGGCTGCCAGATGTGGTATTATACAATAAGTAAGAATGCATATTTATATGAATTTAATGGGTTTTCAGAAATAGTTTGAAATGTGTTTTTCATACTGTTATATAATACGTAATATCTTGATTACTACCCCCTGTATATTAAATGAACATATTATCTACATTAAACTTACATTTCTAGAATCGTAATACCTCAATGCAGTACAATATTCAACATAGATTTTCTAAATATTAATGTCATGTGCTACTTTTGAATGTATTATTTCATAAAAATATTTTGTAAATTTCAAATAAAAATTTTCTAAAATAAAGAATTTTAACTTTAGCTTTTGAATAAAAATTTTGAATTTAATATTCACAATATTTGTAATGTTAAACTCATTACTAAAATAAAAGGTTTTCATTAAAAATTCAAAACTTAAAGTTTTGAATTTTTATGAAATAATACATTCAAAAGTAGCACATGACATTAATAATAAAAAATAAATTCTTATATGTTTACTTAAAGGTTTATTAATGACATATGCAAGAATTGTTGGCTAACTGTTAAATAAAATAAGGCTTATATTGTCTTATTTTCAAATGGTGTGTATTTATGAACCGCTGGTTGAAAAAGATGCTGAAGGGTTAAGAGGCACCCAGTAATTCTACAACGAGCACATAACTCCTTTCTCTTTTCAAAGTCAGAAGTTTTTAAAAACAATTGCGTTGAGATTTATTCTTTATTTCTTGTCTTATTTAGTTGTTTCTGTCATTTACATTTTATTGTATCGAGTTTTGCATCGGATGTCATGAGTACAAATTTTGCATTTTTTTTGTATTTAAAATCAATGTTTAAACGTATTGTCGGTATTATTTACGGCCTTAACTAAGTAACACATAATTACTGTAATAGAGTCTGTATTATTACCGCAAACACCGAGGAATGCCAGTAAAAACTCCATATAAACAGTTTAAGTTTGTTATGGTTCTATATCATAATGGTAATACATGCTTCTTCTTTAAAAGACATTTAAAATTTAACCAATCTATGTTATTTGACACAAATTTTTTGCAACGATGACATACATTAAATTAGAATCAATTCATCGATTTTTAATATGTTAAAAATTGTTAATACAGATTTTTATATTCCACTTAATATCAGTAAAAAGACAATATACTCAACAAATATCATTAGTTTATCCTGCATCATATAGATTGGGAGTCACTGGAATCTTTTGTTTATCCTGCATCATATAGATTGGGAGTCACTGGAATCTTTTGTTTATCCTGCATCATATAGATTGGGAGTCACTGGAATCTTTTGTTTATCCTGCATCATATAGATTGGGAGTCACTGGAATCTTTTGTTTATCCTGCATCATATAGATTGGGAGTCACTGGAATCTTTTGTTTATCCTGCATCATATAGATTGGAAGTCACTGGAATCTTTTGTTTATCCTGCATCATATAGATTGGGAGTCACTGGAATCTTTTGTTTAAAGTGTTAACGAAGTAAAATTACGTGCTAATGTTAAATATTTATGAAGTAGCACATGGCAAATACAGTAAAACCTGATTATGATTATTTCAATTTTTCAAAAATTTAATTTAATTCTATGGTAATGTTATAGACTGACAGACTAGAGAAATATGTCCCATCAAACTGAAGATGGTTTTCTTATTTGGTCCCTTTATAGTTTTTTTATCAATGAATTATCTTCAGAACTCATTTTTTCTCAAATGTTTTATTGTTTTCAATTATAGCGCAGATGACTACACCACGGGTTTTATGCCTATAAACGCCATGATACAGAGTAATGGTGTTATATTTTGGTCCCCACCAGCCAGATTACGGAGTTCGTGTAAAGTGGACATTACTTACTTCCCGTTTGATATACAGACATGTCACCTTAAGTTTGGTTCCTGGTCCTACAATATGGCTCAGGTAGACCTGGTTAGCCAATACGAAGAAGCAAATTTACAGAATTATGTAACTAATGGTGAATGGTTACTCAAAAGCATTAAAGTAGTCCGTATGGAAACTGTGTATCCAATTGGAAACGAAGTATATCCCGACGTCAAAGTATTTATTGTGATACAGAGGAGGATTTTATACTATGTTTTAAACATCATTTTTCCGTGTTTTTGGTTAAACGTTTTAAGTGTTTTGACATTCTGTTTACCACCCGATGCAGGCGAAAAGATAACACTGAGTATAACAGTTTTATTGTCATATTCTGTATTTATGTTACTTGTCGCAGAAAGTATGCCGCCAACATCAGAATATGTACCGTTAATAGGTAAGTATAAAAAAAGTAAACAAATCCATCACACCAGAGGTTATAATGCCAAGGAATAAAGCTTACTCAGTGTGGATTGTTTTACTTTCCACAAGAATATTTCCAATTTATTTTTGTGATTTTAAATCTTAAGTTTAGTAATCATGTAGCTGTAATTATCTTGTTCAAATTCCTTATTAATTATCCATCCTGTTGACTAACTTCACTGTATAAACTCAAAGATCACGTAAAACGTTTTGTTCACATTTCAGACAAGGGGCCTTAACGCTCACCTGAAGATATTGTCCAATGCAGTTTGCAAAGTGCAATAGACAATATATTAAGTACAGAAACTTTAAAAGTTTTCTCAAGTTAAGAACTCCCACAAAACTTAATCAGAAATATATCCACTCACATTTCATTTATAAGTAGCTTATATAATATGCATGAAGTAACTGTAGTGCAATGAATAATTTCCAAATCATAAATCAATTTCAGTATACTTATGCAGCTATGTCCTTTACCTTTGAACATATATGACCTCAAAATATATATGATTGTCATGTCAATACCTACAATATTCTAATATACATGCCTACAGGTTAATAGTTTTCAAGATAATTAGCAATTTAAGTCTTCTTTTGCAGCTGTGACCTTGACCTTTCAACATATGACCTTGAACCATATATCAAAATGATCGTCATGTCAATACCTACAATATTCTAATATACATGCCTATACAAAACATTAATAGTTTTCAAGATATTCAGCAATTTAAGTCTTCTTTTGCAGCTGTGACCTTGACCTTTCAACATATGTCCTTGAACCATATATCAAAATGATCGTCATGTCAATACCTACAATATTCTAATATACATGCCTATACAAAATGTTAATAGTTTTCAAGATAATAAGCAATTTAAGTCTTTTTTTGCAGCTGTGACCTTGACCTTTCAACATATGACCTTGAACCATATATCAAAATGATCGTCATGTCAATACCTACAATATTCTAATATACATGCCTATACAAAAGGTTAATAGTTTTCAAGATAATTAGCAATTTAAGTCTTCTTTTGCAGCTGTGACCTTGACCTTTCAACATATGTCCTTGAACTATATATCAAAATGATCGTCATTTCAATACCTACAATATTCTAATATACATGCCTATACAAAATGTTAATAGTTTTCAAGATAATTAGCAATTTAAGTCTTTTTTTGCAGCTGTGACCTTGACCTTTCAACATATGACCTTGAACCATATATCAAAATGATCGTCATGTCAATACCTACAATATTCTAATATACATGCCTATACAAAAGGTTAATAGTTTTCAAGATAATGAGCAATTTAATCCTTCTTTTGCAGCTGTGACCTTGACCTTTCAACATATGACCTTGAACCATATATCAAAATGATCGTCATGTCAATACCTACAATATTCTAATATACATGCCTATACAAAAGTTTAATAGTTTTCAAGATATTTAGCAATTTAAGTCTTCTTTTGCAGCAGTGACCTTGACCTTTCAACATATGACCTTGAACCATATATCAAAATGATCATCATGTCAATACCTACAATATTCTAATATTCATGCCTATACAAAATGTTAATAGTTTTCAAGATATTTAGCAATTTAAGTCTTCTTTTGCAGCTGTGACCTTGACCTTTCAACATATGACCTTGAACCATATATCAAAATGATCATCATGTCAATACCTACAATATTCTAATATTCATGCCTATACAAAATGTTAATAGTTTTCAAGATATTTAGCAATTTAAGTCTTCTTTTGCAGCTGTGACCTTGACCTTTCAACATATGACCTTGAACCATATATCAAAATGATCATCATGTCAATACCTACAATATTCTAATATTCATGCTTATACAAAATGTTAATAGTTTTCAAGATATTTAGCAATTTAAGTCTTCTTTTGCAGCTGTGACCTTGACCTTTCAACATATGACCTTGATCCATATATCAAAATGATCGTCATGTCAATACCTACAATATTCTAATATACATGCCTATACAAAACATTAATAGTTTTCAAGATATTTAGCAATTTAAGTCTTCTTTTGCAGCTGTGACCTTGACCTTTCAACATATGTCCTTGAATCATATATCAAAATGATCGTCATTTCAATACCTACAATATTCTAATACACATGCCTATACAAAAAGTTAATAGTTTTCAAGATATAGTGACAAATATATAATTTTTATCGAATTCCCCACTCAGTGCCTCAAAATTTCCCCATTTTGAGTCCCATGGCTACCATTTGTGCAAATCTAAAAATAGATGACCTAAGGATGTTATAAATGAAATAACTAAGGTATATCTCTTGTAGATTCAGAGGAGAATATTTTTAAAGTTTTTCACTATTTCCCCTTTATGGGGCCCCAAGGGGACATAACTCCTTCATTTGTGCAAATCTGAAAGAGCTTCACCAAGGCATGATGGTTACCAAGTTTCATTAAATTTGGCCCAGTGGTTTTGGAGGAGAAGATTAAAATGTAAAAAGTTTACGCACGACGGACGACGGACGACGGACGACGCACGACGGACGACGCCAACGGACGAAGATGGATAACAATAGCTCATCTGAGCTTTCAGCTCAGGTGAGCTAAAAATCTTCGAATGTTGCTTCAGTTTTGGTTATGTTTGACTGTACATGTATGTATATATCCGACAGTTTTTATAGCTGTGTCTTCAGTCCCACTTTATGTTTAAGTTCACATTTCAGAGAATCTTCGAATGTTGCTTCAGTTTTGGTTATGTTTGACTGTACATGTATGAATATATCCGACAGTTTTTATAGCTGTGTCTTCAGCTCCACTTTATGTTATGTTTGACTGTACATGTATGTATATATCCGACAGTTTTTATAGCTGTGTCTTCAGCTCCACTTTATGTTTAAGTTCACATTTCAGAAAATCTTCGAATGTTGCTTCAGTTTTGGTTATGTTTGACTGTACATGTATGTATATATCCGACAGTTTTTATAGCTGTGTCTTCAGCTCCACTTTAAGTTTAAGTTCACATTTCAGAAAATCTTCGAATGTTGCTTCAGTTTTGGTTATGTTTGACTGTACATGTATGTATATATCCGACAGTTTTTATAGCTGTGTCTTCAGCTCCACTTTATGTTTAAGTTCACATTTCAGAAAATCTTCGAATGTTGCTTCAGTTTTGGTTATGTTTGACTGTATATGTATGTATATATCCGACAGTTTTTATAGCTGTGTCTTCAGCTCCACTTTATGTTATGTTTGACTGTACATGTATGCATATATTCGACAGTTTTAATAGCTGTGTCTTCAGTCCCACTTTATGTTTAAGTTCACATTCAGAAAATCTTCGAATGTTGCTTCAGTTTTGGTTATGTTTGACTGTACATGTATGCATATATTTGACAGTTTTTATAGCTGTGTCTTCAGCTCCACTTTATGTTTAAGTTCACATTTCAGAAAATCTTCGAATGTTGCTTCAGTTTTGGTTATGTTTGACTGTATATGTATGTATATATCAGACAGTTTTTATAGCTGTGTCTTCAGCTCCACTTTATGTTTAAGTACACATTTCAGAAAATCTTCGAATGTTGCTTCAGTTTTGGTTATGTTTGACTGTACATGTATGTATATATCCGACAGTTTTTATAGCTGTGTCTTCAGCTCCACTTTATGTTTAAGTACACATTTCAGAAAATCTTCGAATGTTTCTTCAGTTTTGGTTATGTTTGACTGTACATGTATGTATATATCCGACAGTTTTTATAGCTGTGTCTTCAGCTCCACTTTATGTTATGATTGACTGTACATGTATGTATATATCCGACAGTTTTTATAGCTGTATCTTCAGCTCCACTTTATGTTTAAGTTCACATTTCAGAAAATCTTCGAATGTTGCTTCATTTTTGGTTATGTTTGGTGTACATGTATGTATATATCCGACAGTTTTTATAGCTGTGTCTTCAGCTTCACTTAATGTTTAAGTTCACATTTCAGAAAATCTTCGAATGTTTCTTCAGTTTTGGTTATGTTTGACTGTACATGTATGTATATATCCGACAGTTTTTATAGCTGTGTCTTCAGCTCCACTTTATGTTTAAGGTCACATTTCAGAAAATCTTCGAATGTTGCTTCATTTTTGGTTATGTTTGACTGTACATGTATGTATATATCCGACAGTTTTTATACAGTACAGGCCTGTCGAAAGTTAAACACTTTAGTGCCGAATTAGTGCCGACTCGGCAGCTTGTCTCGGCCCCTCGGCAGTTATGTCTCGGCCAATAGTAATCAACAGCTCGGCACCTTTTCGGCAGCTACTGTCCATCGCTCGGCTGTTTTTCGGCCACTTTTTTACTGCTCGGCACTTTTTCGGCTGCTCGGCACCTTTTCGGTCGCTCGGCTCCTCGGCACTTTTTCGGCCACTCGACCCCTTGATCGTTATCTAGAAAACATCAGTTCATTAAACATGCCTGCAGTTACGCGTATATCGCCGCATATTTTAGAGAGAAAATTGTGAGATTATCTTAATCTGGAATAAGTCAAAGAGAGATTAGTAGGAAAATTAGTAGAGAATTCGAAGATAATATTTATATATCAACAGTGTCAGTGAACAAGTTTCTACAGCGTTTTAGACTACTTTTTTTTAAATCAAAAGTTTGATGACAGGTGTGGGAGTCTAGCCAATCTGGGAGACAATGTGTCTAAATAAAACATTCTTTTGTCATGGTACTGAGAAGGTTTTGTACTTCGTGTATTGAAGCCAGGTATTTGATGATGACAGGGGATTAACAGATTAGGATTATGACGCGCGATGTTTGCCTGTATAGGTACATTAAATGACTGAATTAAAACTGCGATGGCAGAAGTCCAGTTTTTTGTTTTAAAATCCCGCTCCATAATGGAATATAAAAGATTTATGCAATTCTGGGGGAAAAAATCACATATCTATTTTTCAGTCGTCCATATATTTAATGGTATTTATTTATTTATTTATTTATTTACGAGTTTATTTATTTTTTATTATTTCTATTATTATTATTTTAAAATTTATAATTATTTAATTTCTTTAATTTGCACTTATATTCCTTATCATTAACGAATGATATATTTTATTTTTATTATTATTATTATTATTATTATTATTATATACAATTAATCTCTCTCAGATGTAAATTGCTGAAAAAAAATCAATTCAATTCAATTCAATTCTTTATTTCTCATAGTTGTACAAATACAAATAGAGAACATATACATCTGTACAAATATATACTAAATAACAGCACAAGTAACAGTGAAGATTAACTAACTAACCTGGAGGTCCAATTCTCTCATTAATAATTTTATAAATCTACATAAACTTTTTAATAAATGTATATCTTTAGTATTAAATAATGTAAAAAACTTTATAGTATTTGGTTTAGTTCTGAAAAACTCAGGTATATAAATATTTCTATAATTTGTAAAAGCTTTACAACAAAGAATATAATGATATTCATCTCCAATATCATCTTTACATATATTACATAATCTGTTTTCATGTGGTATGTTATACCAACGACCTGTTTCAATTGGAAATTTTGTATTACTACTTCTAAATTTACTTCGAATCGGTTGTTCATAAAGTTCATACCATTAAAACTTAAATTTGGCTGTTGGTAATTCATGTTTACTGGTGTGACTGCGTCAAATTATGCGACATACTAATAAAACTATTGTCTATATTTGATTGTGCACAATATGAAACTCTATTTGATATATCTTGTAAATATGTAGATTCTTGAGAACTGTTCACAATTTGGACTTTGTTAACATTCCTATCATAGCTATCGTTACTCACATTGTCTTTCTTTCTTTTAACTCTTGATTTTTTCTTTTTTCCCGTTCCTTTCTTATTTTCGTTAGAACTCATGGGAGATACACTTCGTTATATTAATCCTGGCATTTTTTCCAATCATAAAGACCATTAAATAGCTATAAATATGAAAATTTTCTTAGTGCGATTTAAAACACCACCACTGCTACTTGCGCATGCGTACACTTCAAATATGTATCTTTTCCACCATCCGTTTATTTAATGGTTTTATTTATTTTATTTTATTTTATTTTATTTTATTTTATTTTATTTTATTTTATTTTATTTTATTTTATTTTTTATTTCATTTTATTTTATTTTATTTTATTTTATTTTTTTATTATTTTATTTTATTTTATTTTATTTGTTTTAAAATCATTATTTTTTTAAAAAATTATTATTGTTATTTTTTAAATTCTTTATCATTACCGATTGATATATTTTATTATTTTAAATATACAGTTAAACATTAATCTCTCAGATGTTAATTATTAGAACACTCGTTAGCTAGTGGCCGAGACTCGGGTACTGAGAGGCCAAATGAACTGCCGAGTCGTGGACAGTTCAAAGTGCCGAGGAGCCGAATGAGTTGCCGAGACTCGGCTACCGAGTGGCCGAGCTGTGGAGAGTTCCAGTTGCCGAGGGGCCGAGAGTTGACAACTTTTCGGCCACTAGCTGTCCACAGCTCGGCCCCTCGGCAGCCGAGTCTCGGCTCCTTTTCGTCAGCTCAGTGTTAAACTTTCGACAGGCCTGTACTGTAGCTGTGTCTTCAGCTCCACTTTATGTTTAAGTTCACATTTCAGAAAATCTTCGAATGTTGCTTCAGTTTTGGTTATGTTTGACTGTACATGTATGTATATATCCGACAGTTTTTATAGCTGTGTCTTCAACTCCACTTTATGTTTAAGTTAACATTTCAGAAAATCTTTGAATGTTGCTTTAGTTTTGGTTATGTTTGACTGTATATGTATGTATATATCCGACAGTTTTTATAACTGTGTCTTCAGCTCCACTTTATGTTATGTTTGACTGTACATGTATGCATATATTTGACAGTTTTTATAGCTGTGTCTTCAACTCCACTTTATGTTTAAGTTCACATTTCAGAAAATCTTCGAATGTTGCTTCAGTTTTGGTTATGTTTGACTGTACATGTATGTATATATCCGACAGTTTTTATAGCTGTGTCTTCAGCTCCACTTTATGTTTAAGTTCACATTTCAGAAAATCTTCGAATGTTGCTTCAGTTTTGGTTATGTTTGACTGTATATGTATGTATATATCCGACAGTTTTTATAGCTGTGTCTTCAGCTCCACTTTATGTTTAAGTACACATTTCAGAAAATCTTCGAATGTTGCTTCAGTTTTGGTTATGTTTGACTGTACATGTATGTATATATCTGACAGTTTTTATAGCTGTGTCCTCAGCTCTACTTAATGTTATGTTTGACTGTACATGTATATATATATCTGACAGTTTTAATAGCTGTGTCTTCAGCTTCACTTTATGTTATGTTTGACTGTACATGTATGTATATATCCGACAGTTTTTATAGCTGTGTCTTTAGCTCCACTTTATGTTTAAGTTCACATTTCAGAAAATCTTCGAATGTTGCTTCAGTTTTGGTTCTATTTTTCTTTTTTATTTCAGGTATATATACTAGTATCTAACAGTATCTATGGCTGTCTTTTTATCGATTATGTTTAAATTATCTTTTTTTCAGATTTTTAATACTGTCACTTTAGTCTTGATTGACTTTATATTTCAGGTATATATCTTACAGTATCTATGGCTGTTGCTTCAGTTTCGGTTATTCTGACAGTATTGGTACTTAAACTTCACCACTGTTCACCACACCAGTTAAGAGTTCCATATTGGGTTCGTGTTTTAGTTCTCGGAGTTCTAGCACGATTTGTCCGCTGTCAGTGTTTAAGTGGTGTAAGTTCTGTTAAAAAGTCTATCAAACACATTCGTCAAGAAAAGCCAGATTTAGAGCTTCAAAGAAACGAACATCGGGATATGTTTTCTTCTTTACTAGATGAGATAGCAAAAACAGCAAGACGAAAATCTGAATATAGAGAAAATATAACAAAAAGAGAAAGCGACACTAATAGTACTATTTCTGAGGTAAGGGGAAGTAACTTTTTGTTGGATTTACGCGGGAGTTTGAACGTTTCAGCTAGGAGCTCTCTAACAGAGGAAGGAAAATTTAAAGAAAGTACTGATGGAAAAGGAAATACAATGGACGATATGTTGAAATATCTAAAGTATATGGTGGCTAAAAGTGACGAAGAAGACATCGAAAATGAAATAATCGACGAATGGAAGCAAGTAGCTTTAGTGGTTGATCGTCTGCTGTTTTGGTCGTTTCTTGGTATAACGATTTTATCAACAGTAGTTCTCCTTGTTGTAGTTCCCATCTTCAGTTACGAGGAATACAAAGGTCTCTGACATTTAAAATTAATGGCTATTTAAAACAAGTTTAATGTTATGATGATATGCTTTGTAATGATGATAAAAATACCGGTATGTTCTATCACAATGGACTATGTGGGATATAACCAAATGCCCCTTAACCTTTATGCTCTAAGGAATTTTGAATCGCATATGACATTTATCTGTAACTTGTCTTTATTCTAGAACAGTAAGTCGCATACATAGACAAACGATTGATAGTAGCGAGTACCACTTTGTACAAACACTCATCGGTGGCGAGTACGACTTTTTACAAACAGTCGTCAGTTGCGAGTATCAATTTCTACAAACAATTGTAAGTAGACTGTATCACTTTGTATTAAACTGACAGACTAGACATTAAATAGCTGGTGTGTAGCTCTTTTCTCAGTATGGCGATATACCATTCATTTACCTACTCTTTTATTTTTGTGACATCAGTGATACATATACAAGTAGTTAGAATATTCTATTTGATATACTTTTAATTTTAAATGTTATTTGATTTCTAAGAAGCAGTTCTTCCGTCCGTTAAAATCGGAGTACTCAATGATTGTAATCTATACATGTATGATTAATTCATTATTAAAAAAATGGAAAAGAATACAACAGGTTTGATTGACTATATTAATGTTCTCTTTACGATAAACTATGATGATCAATTGATACAGACTTGGCAAGATATCTAAGGTTTTGAAGCGACTTTTTAAATAATGTTAAATCTTAAAACATGTTACAGCTAATAAAAATCAACAAATTAAGATCATGATAAACAAAATACTGTCAGAACATTGCTGTTTATGGATAAAATATAGAACGAATGTCGTAGCTGTATGACTTGTAACTTGCAAAACAACAAAGACTATGGCATATTCAAGCACACACATACCGTTCCATGTTCAGCATTACAACAACATAGATTATGACAGAATCTAGCACAAACATATCGGTCGATGTTCAGCATTACAAGAACATAGATTAAGACAGAATCTAGCACAAACATACCGGTCGATGTTCAGCATTACAACAACATAGATTATGACAGAATCTAGCACAAACATATCGGTCGATGTTCAGCATTACAACAAAGATTATGACAGAATCTAGCACAAACATACCGGTCCATGTTCAGCAACATTACAACAAAGATTTTGACAGAATCTAGCACAAAAATACCGGTCCATGTTCAGCAACATAACAACAAAGATTTTGACAGAATCTAGCACAAAAATACCGGTCCATGTTCAGCAACATAACAACAAATATTTTGACAGAATCTAGCACAAAAATACCGGTCCATGTTCTGCAACATAACAACAAAGATTTTGACAGAATCTAGCACAAAAATACCGGTCCATGTTCAGCAACATAACAACAAAGATTATGATAGAATCTAGCACAAAAATACCGGTCTGTTCAGCAACATAACAACAAAGATTATGATAGAATCTAGCACAAAAATACCGGTCCATGTTCAGCAACATAACAACAAAGATTTTGACAGAATCTAGCACAAAAATACCGGTCTGTTCAGCAACATAACAACAAAGATTATGATAGAATCTAGCACAAAAATACCGGTCCATGTTCAGCAACATAACAACAGAGATTACGATAGAATCTAGCACAAACATATCGGTCCATGTTCAGCAACATTACAACAAAGATTTTGACAGAATCTAGCACAAAAATACCGGTCCATGTTCAGCAACATTACAACAAAGATTTTGACAGAATCTAGCACAAAAATACCGGTCCATGTTCAGCAACATAACAACAAAGATTATGGTAGAATCTAGCACAAAAATACCGGTCCATGTTCAGCAACATTACAACAAAGATTATGACAGAATCTAGCACAAAAATACCGGTCCATGTTCAGCAACATAACAACAAAGATTTTGACAGAATCTAGCACAAAAATACCGGTCCATGTTCAGCAACATAACAACAAAGATTTTGACAGAATCTAGCACAAAAATACCGGTCCATGTTCAGCAACATTACAACAAAGTTTTTGACAGAATCTAGCACAAAAATACCGGTCCATGTTCAGCAACATAACAACAAAGATTTTGACAGAATCTAGCACAAAAATACCGGTCCATGTTCAGCAACATTACAACAAAGATTTTGACAGAATCTAGCACAAAAATACCGGTCCATGTTCAGCAACATTACAACAAAGATTTTGACAGAATCTAGCACAAAAATACCGGTCCATGTTCAGCAACATTACAACAAAGATTTTGACAGAATCTAGCACAAAAATACCGGTCCATGTTCAGCAACATATCAACAAAGATTTTGACAGAATCTAGCACAAAAATACCGGTCCATGTTCAGCAACATATCAACAAAGATTATGATAGAATCTAGCACAAACATATCGGTCCATGTTCAGCAACACAACAACAGAGATTACGATAGAATCTGGTCCATGAACATGAACTTCCACCACGGAAGTGAGGCCGGGTAGAAAAAAAAAAAAATGTTAATATAAACACCACCACCACCAAAATTAAATTAAAATGGAATAAAATAAAATAAAATAAAATAAAATAAAATACAATTAACTAACTAATTAACTATCTATCTAACCTTTAAAAACTACTGTAGACCATCGAATACATATATTCCGACACTACCATCACCACCACCACCACCACAAACAACAACAACAACAACAACAACAAAATAAAAATGTAATACATGTAAAATAAATTGAAATAAAATTAAATTAACTAACTAACTAATTTTTCAGAAACACAGGTCTGGATTGGGAGTAACAAAATTTTCAAAAGAAGTTTTTCATCATTTAAGATGGAAACTTAATTGGGATGTTCAAAAATTTACACTTCTAGGAATTAACTTCTCAGACAATATTGATTAAATGGAATTACCGAATTTTGATAAACAACGGGTTGAAGTTAAAAAAAATGATAGATTCTTGGAACAAAAGGCATCTTACAGTTTTAGGACCCGGTTTCACAATCATTACTCAGCTAAGATTTTCCTTAACTTAAATCTTGCAAATTTGAATCCTTAATAATTCTGTTCATTGTTGAGATATTAAGAAATTAAATGTATCATTTTAAATATCACTTCAAGCTTGTAACATCTGCATTTTGTTTTATCACAAATGTTTATATGTAACTCAGAAATAGATTCCTAAAATTTGCTAAATTTATGTTAATGAAAATCTTAGTTAAGAAATGATTGTGAAACCGGGGTCAGGAAGAATAACTGTCCTTAAGAAATTAATGATATCAAAATTAACCTATTTATTTCTGTGTTTACCAAATCTTTCAAAAACATTTGTAGACAATTTAAATACAATTTTCTATGAATTTATATAGCAATCAAAATCTGATAGGATAAAAAGGGATCTAATGATTCAGTTTGATGTTTTTATTTCATTTTAAACATTTAGCAATTTGATCAGTCAATTATAGTAATAGTGTTTTGAGCACTGAAATGTGGTATAACCAAGATATTGGAGTAAATAATCATTATTATTTTCATATCATTTATCATTAGTTATTTTTAATGTCATTGCTTCAAATATGGTATTAAAATTCTAGCAAATCTTTTTCATACTGATGGGAAACCATATGATTTTGAAACCTTTTTAGAAAAGTTATAAATACAAATTTTTTAGAATACAATAGTTTAGTAACATCCATAAAATGCTTTTTTACGAAAATTCAACTACCAGGAGTGTAATACTCTTATGAAATATTCATCTTGTCACATTCCCACTTATCTTAGTATTCGCTTAATATCCTTAAAAGGATGCTTAGATATATATCAACTTTTTACAAAAAGTAAGACCACTACCAGCTGGACAAACAAAATGGTTAGAACAAGATATTGCATTTAACAAACATCAGTGGTCAATTATTTATAAAAATTCCTTTATCACTACACAGAATACTATCACTACAAAGAATACTACAATACGTTGGTTCCAATTTAAGATTCTCCACAGAATTATAGAAACAAATTCTTATTTGACTAAAATAAACTGATGAAAATTGTAGAAATTGTGAAAACATTAAGGAGTCAATTGAACATATGTTTTTCGTTTGTCCAAAAAACACAAATTTTATGGAATGATCTGCCGAATTGGATAAAAAATAAATGTTTCTATTAATTTAGAATTTTCATATTCTTTTTGGACGAATATCAAAATATAAAAATAACAGGGTATTAAATTTTATTATATTGCATACACAATATTTTTTTCGAAACAAAAATACAGAAAAAAGATGTAAATATTCTTAGCCTACAAGCCTATTTAAAAGATTTCTTCCATTATGAAGTTCCTCATGTTAAAAAAACTGTAAATGGCAAGAATTTGATAGACACTGGAGACAATTTTTTAAGGAATAATTGTTCGCGGTTTATGCCACATGCACCAAAAAAGTCGGTCTATGACCCCATAGACGGAAAAAATTACAATTATTCCTTAAATAATTCAAGTTCAAACTTACTTTTATTTGAAAATTTTTTTTGTTTTTAGTGTTTACTTATTGGTGATAAAACCGTTTTTCAAGTCCATATCAATATAATATGCTATTTTGTACTTTTTTCCCTACATTTAGATATTTCTATTTTCATTTAATTGCAGGATATACTTTATTATCTCCCTTTATTACATGAATTGTTAGTGATGTATAATTGTTCTTCTATATAAGTAGTGTGTAATATTATGGAACAAAGCTTTTCGAATCTCCATCTGTAGTGATCTTGATTATTTTGAACTTTAAGTGCTGTTTCGACCCCACTTTAGCTGCTTTTTACACACTAGGCCATTGTATTACATACATACAATTACTCTGTGTTATGTATTTCGATCATTGTTTCTGTAAAATGATTATATAACATGTTCTGTGTCAAATTAATAATAAATAAATAAATAAATAAATAAATAAATAAATAAATAAATAAATAAAACTAACTAAATAAAAAAAAACTACTGTAGAACATCGAATACATTTATTAAACATCATAATAATGTTAAAACAGTAATCTGAATTCTATAATCAATGAATTTTGACACAGATCGACAAATTTAGGTTTTAATGATATTGAGTGATATATCAATAAACAAATATTTAAAAACAAATATTTTTTTAATAAAAATATGCTTTAGGAAGGGCATCAAACTGTGATAAATCATCTGTTGCCACTTCGGAGAAGGGACCATGACAACCACTCCCTATTACTCCGGCGAAGTTTAAAAAGAATTTGACAAGTCAACTCTGAGAAACGCCCCCCCCCCCCCTAGACATGGGCTCAAAAGAACAAGAATAAACGTTAAAGTTCGATGCCCTTTTTTGAAAATACATTAGAATATTAATATATATTTAAGGATATTGATATTGTTTTATTGTTAAACCAAATATTTAGTTTTATTTGGACGTCAAAAACTCATAAATTGATAAAAATGTCAACCTTCATAGCATTTCCCAGAGCAATGTGCAGTAATGGGAGAACTTGATTCTTGAAGGCGTTTCCATGATAATGGAAGGTCATAAACCCGCAAAAATGGTAGGCCATTTTTCCTGAGTAAAAGTACATGTTCTTTTTGTAATGGAAGGACATGTTCCCTAAGTAATAAAAGGATATGTTTCCTTGGTAATAGAAAGAAATGTTTAATACAGAAATAAAAAATATGTTCCTTGAGTAA
This sequence comes from Tegillarca granosa, assembly GCA_029721355.1. Classification (NCBI taxonomy): domain Eukaryota; kingdom Metazoa; phylum Mollusca; class Bivalvia; order Arcoida; family Arcidae; genus Tegillarca; species Tegillarca granosa. The sequence goes on from CM056600.1 coordinate 2,148,805, forward strand.
TTGAAGAAAACGTTCCCTACAGTGGTGGAAGCACATTTTCCCTACAATAATGGTAGGAAATGGTCTCTATAGTAATGGAAGGAAGTGTTCCCTACAGTAATGGAATGTTCATTAAGCAATAAAAGGGCTTGTTCCATAAATAATGAAAGGACATGTTTCCTCAGTAGTAAAAGGGTATGTTCCCTAAGTACTGTAATTAAAAAGACATAATACCTACAGGTATGGAATGACAGGCTCCCTAAGCAATAAAAGAACATGTTCCCTAAATAAAGGACGTGTTTCTTCAGTATTGGAAGGACAAGCTGTCATAGTAAATAAAGAAACAATTTTAAAGGATAGTAATAGAAAGAAGTTATTCAATTGTAATGGAAAAGCGTGTTCTGTAAGTAATAAAAGGTCATGTTCCTAGAGTAATAGTTTACATATAAGTCCAAAGACAAACAGAAATTAAATATACAAACATTCGTTATGTTTATATATAAATCATTTTACTGAACCACGAAATCGTAAGTTAGATGCTGGTTATATATATTATTTCAATAAGATCTTTTTTAGTCAAAACTAACTGTTAATGTTACAAGATTTGTTATCTGTGATAGAATAACATCTGAAAAATTCTAATTCTGAAAAATCCTAACGTCAAAAATAATCGTTCCACTTTTGTAAAGAAAAATTGAGCCTTTAGAAAACGTGATATTTGTAATTCTTTAAGGGCTAATCTAAAACCAATTTCTGTTTCAGTAGTTTTCAAAATACTTTCCGTCTTATTTCGTACTTAATAAATAATTTAGTAAACAACATGATAAATAATGTTATACCCCTGTATTAATTAATCATGATTACCATTTAATTTTAGACTGTTTCTCTTAAAATACAAAATACACGATTTTTATCAATGAAAAAAGTCTTAAAAAAGGGTTTTTTCATATTTATAAAAATGATTTACAAAGAAATCTCAAAATGTTGCTGTACGTTATGTATAAATATATATGAACTTTTGCAATGGACAACTATGCAACTTATTATTATTATTATTTTTGAGAAAAATAAAAGTTCAACAAAAGGAATATAAAACTTAAAAAAGAAAAATGTACATTAACTGGGTAAAAATTATAATGTGATAATGATGATGATGGTGATAATAATAATATAATAATAAGAAGTGGAATCCAAACAAAACAATGGACCGTTTATTTAAAAACTAATGACTCTGGACGAATACTGAAGTAAACGTCCAGTCGGTGGTTAAAGTTGAAGCTTTCCTGTAAGAAGTCATCATTCATGATCAGTAAATGAGTAAATCTAATAGTGAAATAAAAATTGTATACATGTATTCCGAAAAACAAGCAGACAATTACCAAATACTGTTGCTTCCATAAAATTTGTAAGAAAAAATAATTTTTGTTTTAAAATCAACACACATATTAAAATATTACTTTTCAAATTGAGTCTATGTACAAGTTTTTTCGATGTTATAATCTGTTAATCTCATAAAATCGTGAAAGTATATTAGGCAGAAAAAATCCCAGGTAGTAAGACCACCTCGATGGATCTGTGGTAGAGCGTCCGCTTCGGGAACAGGGTGTCGTGTGTTCGAACCCCGGTCAAGTCTTTCATAAGACTTTAAAATTTGAGACACCGCTTCCTTGTCTTGCGCTTGGAAATGAGAGGGCGGACTATCAACAGGATTACTCGTTGCCAAGAAAATGGACTTGCGGATTAGTATGTTTGTTTGTGGCATACTGACTCGGTGAGCTAGCACTTTACCAAAAGTCGCCATTGCTTGCTAGTACACAGCAGCCCATAATACACATTTTTACATCTCTCGCATACACGAACTTGTTCTTGGATTATTCCATAGAGATAAATAACCTTGCTGTCGTCGAAAATAGCTGAATAGTTGCTGATTCGACGTTAAACAACATTATAACAACAAGCCGTTTGTTAGAAACGTCTTATACATCACGGCACATTCTAAGCGAGATAACCGGTTTACTGTTATAACGACAAATTCATAAAACACATGATTTATTTTTAAAAGTAAATCAATAAAAATAAACTTGTCAAACTTAAAATATATCATAAATCCCTCTTATGCCAGCATGATAATTCAAAATTTTGTCGAATAAAACTATTTTAAACTTCCTGATTTATATTTTTATAGTTTCACTGTATCGAATCTATAACAGATTTTTTTGTACCTTTGTAAATAATAAAGACATCAAATTTGGAAGATTGTAATATATATTTATTACTGTTTCATATATAAATAAATAAATAAATAAATTAATAAATAAACAAATAAATAAATAAATAAATATATATATATATATATATATATATATATATATATATATATATATATATATATATATATCACTGAAAAGTCCAGTAAAGAAAAAAAAAATAGGTGAACTAACTACAATATTTTACATACTAGTAAATAATTTACTTTGAAAAGAAATAGGTTAATTATTTTCATTAATTTCATCAGTAAAAATGTAATACGTTACAAAATTGTATCTGCCCTATAAAGTCACGTACATATGTATGCACCTCCTGTCTAGTTAGCTTTTCCATATACATAAGAAAACAAATTTGAGAATAAAAAGAACATAGAGCTATAAGAAATCAAATATATATCAAGGATAAGTTTGGATACAGTGACTTCATACTAATCAACAATAATGTGATGACGGCCATAAACCGTTTAGAGTTTTAGGGCCTCGATAAACCTAGGCTTGCAATATTCCCTGAGTCAACAATTTTTCGTATGCAGCTTGTTTTTTGTAGAAAGTTTTCGTAGTTATAACATGCTCTACTAGTACCGTAATAACTGTAAAAGAAATACTTCATAATCACGAAAAGCAGGAATATTGCTGCGTAGGTACGGAAAGTTGACAATAAAAAAAATATGTTTGTCATAAATCTTCAGATGTGCCCTTTTGTTGTGGTCATAATTGAGGTATAAAACAAAATGTGAAGCAAAAAACGAAGAATCAGTCTATCTTTTATTTGAAGCTCACTTGAGTAAATTACATTCCTATATTATCCAAAAGTGGGATTATAGATATATATCTGTATGTGGATTTTGCGAGTTTTCTTTCCACGTTTTACAAAGGTTCTTCAGAAAGTCAGCTTCAAATAAATAAAGAAAAAAGAAATAGCAAGTAATTTGTTCCCATTGGTATACCGATTGTTTGTTGGAAAATTATATTGCCAAACACAACAAACATGTTTATTAGAAACTTTAACATTTTGTTTATGGTATCTTTAGTGTTTGCAGTCCGTATATTGTTTGAAAATATAACCGGTCTTTCTCTTAAGCACGAGATATTTATGGGGTCCTACCATTCATAGGTCCGGAATCTCTATTGGGTGTTCAATGGAAGTAAAATGTGTCCATTATATGTTTGGATGCATCTTCAACAAACTGTTGTGTTTGGCAATATAATTTTCTAATAATCAATCGGTATCTAAATTTATCAAAGCTCTCAAAACGTTTTATGTCCGTCATCACGATATCAATGACTAGTATGATATCGCTTTGCCCAAGATGTATTTGAAGTTTCATAGTTCCATGTTAATTTCATCCTTAAGTTTGATATACGAGTAACAGCTGTACCTGGTTAAACACGACGTTTTTTACCATTCCGGAGCACCTTAACGTGTTTAACTTATATTGTCAGTATTAAAAGTTTAACTTTGCTTTTGGATTATGATTTGAACAGAAACCGGTAGGTTTGCGTGTAGTTATAATTGTAAAAAGAATTTTTATCTGTCTTCTGAAAAAAAAATAAAAATTACAAGCTATGGTTTAAGTCATCGGTATACGAATGCTTCATAATATCCTTTCCTTATTTTTACATAACTGTTATATATTTGTGAATATAATATTTCACAAAAATACCTGTTTAAGTTTGATGTACCATATGTACACAAATCGGAAATTCATTCTTTACTATAACCTATTTTACTTTTTTTTTAACTTTAAAAATTAAAAAATATCAAAGAAATGATTAAAAAATGGTTTTTATGCACAGTTTCAAAACTATTATGAATATATTTAAACTGATTATATAACAACAGAGGGTCCTTTCAAAGCAAAAATTATCGTGGAAATAAAATTCAAATTTGCTTATAATATTTTTCATCTTTTGTAATACAGAAACTGAATTTTTCTCCCTTAGGTTAATTAATGTTTCATATATAAAGTTTTGACTGGCCGAGTCACGTATAATGTAGTCCACGTTCGCATTTTTTATCAGAAGTTGCGCATTTCATTTAGTCATATACAATGTTTCTTTAAAAATATTCGTTTTTTTATTTTTTTTTTCGTGTTTTCGGCGTCAATTGAATTTTATGCTTAAATTGTACAAGTTTGTTCAGTTAGCAACTTGCAGAGATTTAAACGCAAGGAAAAAATGGGCAAGCCATGGAAAAAAAATTGATACCAAACCTACTGATCGGAAAAGTGGTCATCAATCTAGCACTGAGGACCTTGCTTCATTAGCCTTTGGGGTAGTCGGCCCAGTCAGGCTAACGATGACACTGGCAGTACTCGACAGATGTCTGACATAACAAATATAGACACATCTAATACTACATGTAATAATAACATTGGAAAAGATTTAGAAAAAGGTTAAAATACCCTCAACCCCTTAGATACCAAATGTCGAAATGGGATACGAGGCGGATAATACTGAACTCGAGAAATTTCCCAACGTTAGGTTTGACAAATTTGGTTTGACTTTAGGTTTGACAAATTCTAAATCAGGGGGTTAGAAAAAAAAAGAAAAAACCTTGACCCCAAGATAGATATTTTTTCGCCTAACCAGATTACAGATAAAGGTCAATGCGATAATTGTTACTGGTCTGCATTTTCAGAATTGGCCAAGATTCAAACATCATTCAAGGGTATCTAGAGAGCAGTTTGTTTCAGTATCTCAATCGGAAGATATTTTTTAAAAAATATCTAACCTAACCTAAAACAGGTAAAAAAAAACAGTTATGGATGATGTTTTAAATGTTGTTGCAATTGATAGAGCTAATTTAGATCGATTTGATATTTTATTTTTGGACGCCGTTGACGAGTTTGATGTACATCAAGTAGTTAAAGAAACATTATGTTTATTCATGAGGGTACTTGTCCTCAGGATGAAAGTTATAGGTGATTGTCGAGGTCAACTATTTACTTTAAGTCTAAAAAAACCCCTCTGTCTCCTGTCTATTTTCCTGGTAAATATCAGGCAATATTGTATATAACATGGCAACAAGCCTAATCTTTATATTAAAAGTCAGGTGTCTGTTCTAAAAGCTGGCTTAGAACGGAAAAAAGTCTTTTTGAAGTTTTTAGTGAATATTTTTTTGTTTTTGGATTTAATATTCAAGCAAATGTTACATTTGGTTCAACGATAAAAGCTCGAAAAAATACAGAAATTACAGTATTTACCCAGCGAGATGCAGCGTTTGGGATCTAATATTAGAACATGGTTACGTCATCAAAACCCGTGTCATTTAAACACAACTTTCAAAACGGTGAAATACGATAAATTAAACACAGAACTTCGTTGAATTTGTCATTTGTGACTTAGTAAGGGATACATAACACCATTTCAAATACATCTGGATATTAATGAAGGACAATCAATACAATCTGTCATGATTCACCCTCGATTCTAGGGTTTTTAGTAATCCGTGCATCCGTGCGCATGCTCCAAGCTCATAATTACCATCGTAAAACACTGACCAACCGGTCAGAGAATTCCGTTTATTTACAGCTAAAAAAATGAAATTTTAGAAAATGAATGTCACGGATCGTGGCTAGAAGATATCTATTTTTAAAAAAATATATTTTTAGAAAATAAAAAAAAATTCAGAAAATTGAAAAACTTAATGCAGCTTTAACACTTCGGAATGAACCAATGGTTTCTGAGATTATTTTTTTAAATACGAATTCTAATGCAACTGACGTTAATGCTAAAGATGACCGGGGTAGAGTCATGAATAATTTAAAAATTCACAAAAATTCAGTTTATATCCGTAGATGACATGGAAGGTTACCAAAGCATAGGAAAGGCTGGAAGTCACCTTTCAGAATTTGGTCAGAATTGGAAAACTCTCATACAAAAAAATTAACTGGTATTTGTATGATATATTTACAAAACAAACAAATTACAAACATAATTTTAAATAGTCTATGACAGTGTTGAAAAGTTTAAAAAAGAATACCTGTTTTAAATTATTAAATTTTTTAACAACTTCCAAAATAAAAACAGAAAAGCTTTTGGCATTATGAAAAAGGTGAATCAACCTCTAGACAAAAAAAAAAGCTATGGAAAAAGTTACCAATCAAAACTTGTAAGGATTTTACAGCAATATATTTCTTGTACCCATCAAATGGGACAGGGGTTATCGCCCGGTGGTAGATCTCAGTGATTTAAACCAGTTTATTTTATACAAAAGCACGAGAGGCATTACAACCTGGAGATTAGACATAGGCTGAAAAGATGCTTATCTTAATTGTTATTAGCAAAGAATTTCAGAACACATTAACATTCCTAAATTAAGTTCTACAATTCCGGCCAATCTCTTTTGGAATAAATGTGTCTCTTTACGTGTTTACCTGCATTATGGACAATGCTATGGCTCTATAAAGACAAGCAACAGTAGTGTTTGCAGTCATTTATGTACACGATCTATTACTCAAGGACAAAAACCAAGTTAAGTCAATAAAAGCTTTCAGCAGTTGTCTAAATCTACCAACTCATCTAGGTAGGATCGTTAATATCAAGATGTCAAATCTGATACCGTCAAAAGTTTTTACTTTTATGGGTCTAAAATTTAATGGGCAGTATCTATGAGTCAAGACTGCAGAATCTGACATCAGATTACTGCCAGATCATTCTTACAACTGTAAGTCTGTCTAAATTTTGCGACAAATTATGTACAAATGGATATGCTTCATATGAGCCCGCTTCGGTATTTCCTACTAGCCAGATGGAAACAAAAGAAGGACCCATTAGATATTAGTACTTTTTGCTGTCAGAAATATACCATTAAGCGAAATTTTCAGTCGTCTTAATTTTTAAAATTTAAATTTAAAGCTCTTGACCTAGTTGGAAAAATCTGTTATCTGTTTGGTTCTCTTTTCCCAATTTGCACTGGTTCCAAAGGTTTTACAAAATATTCAGCAATCAAATTGCAGAATTCTATTTGTTGCTCTGTGTCGGCAAAAACAGGACATGGTCAACCATTCTGATACAGCCACTGTTTGATTATCCATGACTATTCCAGCATCTCGAATTTTCTTTAATTAACTTAGAAGTCTGGTATTTCATCAAAATGCACAAAATCTTTCACTTCACATTTAGCCCTTATCAGGCAACGTCTTAGACAAAAAAATTTTAAAATAAAATAATAATAATTAAAAAAAACTTCAAAAGAATCTCCTAAAAATCGCAGAATGTAAACGCAAAGAAACATTGTCTAAGAGATTTTTTGCACAATGGTGTAACTTGATCAGTATTTGTAAAACCTCTTCCTCTCCATAAGCAGAATTCTTGCTATATTTGTTCGGAAGGAAAATTGAAAGGTTTTAGGCCTTCTTTATCTAAACAATTGAGTTATGATGATAAAAATGTAGATAATGATCAAGCACTCTCGTATCTTTTAAAATCGTTTGATTTTGAGCGGCCCGTTGCTGTTACATTGACTCCAAAATGGAATTTATCTCTAGTTTTGATTTTGTAATACCATGATCCATTTGAATCATTGGATAAAGGCTCTATTTAAATTTTAACTCTTCAAACAGTATCTCTAGCTGCCTTAGCTTTAGTTTGGCGAGTAAGTGAGCTACATGCCCTAGATATTGACGAAAATTGCTTTAGAATATTAAGATCAGATATAAGTATTATTACAGAACCAGGGTTTTTTTTGCCTAGGAATCTATTACCTTCTAGGCCCCTCTCCAGCGAGTATTAATTACTTACTAGTATTTATCCGGAGAGAGAGAGTCTAGGGTATTATGTCCTCCCAGAGCGGTAAGAGCTCACTGAAAACAACTGAATCTTCCAGGAGAGGAAGTTAAAGGTTGTTTTTATTTTAAAGAAGGAATAAGGACCATATTAGCCAGAACACAATTACAAATTGGATAGCTTCAGTTATTAATATAGATACACAATCTTTTAGAGATTTTTACAGCTCATGGAGTAAGAGTGTCTTTGTCAGATATACATGCTGCTGTCAGGAGGTCAAATTCTGTTTTAAGTGTTTTTTAAGAGACAAATCCTGTCAAAGAGTACATTGATACATATTGTTCTAGGCTTTGCTTGCTGAGTTCAGGGACCCTGAATTTTCTGCAATCCTTACTGACATACATAACAGGTATGTTGTTGTCACAGCTTATAAAGCATCTAACAACATTATTTTTGTTTGTTAGAAATTCTATGTTGAATGTCTTATTAAGGAGCTTGGTTTAGATAGTATATCGGAAAATCCTACTTATACCAAAACTAATTTTACCAAAGATGAAGTTCTTTCCAATCATAGGGGAGTCCTTGAGTCTTTCGGTATTAATGTAAAACAGGAAGAACTTGACCTGCCTTACCTGTATTGGATTTCAAAACTTCACAAAAATTCATACAAGTAATTTTATATAGCAGGTTCCTCTAAATGTACTACTAAATCATTATCAGTAATTCTAACACAAATTTTGACAGTCGTCAAAGATGGCCTTCAGACTTATTCAGATAAAGTCTATTCTACATCTGGCATCAACCAAATGTGGATTCTCAAAAATTCTAAAGAACTACTTGATCATTTTGTTTCTAATACTCTATCTTCGGTAAAAAATCTAAAAACTTGATTTTTTTACCCTTTAAACCACTATCCCTCATTCTCAATTGGAAGAACATCTAAAACAAATCATTCACTTTTCATTCTTTAATAAAAACGGTAAACCAAGATATAAATATCTAGTGCTCAACAGAGATTCTGGTTATTTTGTAAAACACCATACAGACAGCAAACAAAAATATACTGAAACTACCAACAACAAAATGTTAGTGTTTTTGATAGACAACATATTTGTTGTGTTTGGCAATATAATCTTTCAACAAACAATCGGTATACCAATGGGCACAAACTGTGCACCTTTGCTTGCTGATTTGTTTCTTTATTCATAAGAATCAGAATTTTTACAGAATCTTGTCAAATCTGGAGAAAAGACTGTCGCTCAATCATTCAACTACACATACAGATATATAAATGACGTTCTATCTCTAAATAATCACAAATTTGGAGAATATGTGAATGTCATCTATCCAAGTGAGCTTGAAATAAAAGACACGACAGATTCTCCATGTTCTGCTTCATATTTGGACTTATACCTCAATTATGACACCCACGAAAGGTTATATATGAAGCTATACGACAAACGTAATGAATTCAATTTTTCTATTGTCAACTTTCCGTTTCTTTGCAGTAATATCCCTGCTTCTCCTGCGTATGGTGTATATGTTTCACAATTAATACGGTACGGTAGAGCTTGTTCCCACTATGGGAACTTTCTGCAACGAAGCAAATTACTTCAAACTAAATTTTTCGCGCAAGGATATTGCAAGCCTAGGCTAATCAAGGCCCTTGAAATTTTTATGGCCGTCATCACAATATTGTTGATAAGTAAGTAGTCACTGTGTTCAAACTTATACTGGATATATTTGACTTACCATAGTTCTTTGTTCCTTTCATTCTCAAAATTGACATGCACGTGACGGGTGTAGCTAGCTAGACACGAATTGCTTGCCCTTCCGGAGCACCCGGCCTCACTTCCTTGATGGAAGTTCACGTGTATAACTATTTTTGCCAGTTTTTAAAGTTTTAGTTTGTTTTTGGGATTGTGATATGGACAAGGACTAGGATGTTTGTTTTTTTTGCATAATACAATGATTTGTAATAATAGTGTAAAAGTATGTATGTATACTGTGTTCATTTATTTTTCTCTAAATTTCTTTCTTTTTTTGTTTTGATTGTAAATCTGATATATTATTTAAATAATAATTCAAGTAAAAATATTGGTCAAAGCGCAAAGAGCATATGCGAGTAAAGGAAAAAAAACTACTTTATTAGTGTATAGGGAATCGTGCATCGTGGTTCAATATTAAAAAGATTAAGCAAATTTAACAATTTAAAATCAAATTTATTCAAGCGTTCAACAAATATTGTCAATCATAATATCAAACGTAAATAAATCAATAAAAATAAAATAAAATAAATAAATAAATTCATAAAATAAATAAAGAATAATTAAAAATTAAAAAATTAAAAAATAAAATGCGGACGACACAACAAGATGGTTGTTGATAAAAAAATTATTTTAACAAAACAAAAGATGTTGTACAACAGTCAAATGGGACTCCGACCTTGGGTTAACTTGATCATGCTTTTTTTATTTTAAAATCTTTCTGGATAGGTTACTTGCTGATTTTTAATAGCCCTTCTTTTTTTAAATTCTACTTGCACTTGTTTAGACAACAGGTACGAAATACTAAAGAAAACCCCATGTAAGCCTGCTAAACAAAGAAATAAAATACGAATAAAATAAATGCCGGTTACTTCTGCAACAATCCCTAGTAACCATGACAACCCGGAAAATAAAGCAAGCCTTATATAGACTGGCCAATATAAACGTGTTTGAATGCTTGTATTTAGGCTTTCAATGTCACTTTTACGGGTTCTTAGATGATAACCAGCGATAGTTAAAACAATAACATTTATTATTATTAAAATAGAAACTGGTCCAATAATTACAGCTATATTAGTTGGATATACTGAAGGAAAGCAAACATCATCTGCATAACCTATTTTGATTTCAGTAGTCAGATCTAAAATAACTGTAAACGACAACAAGAAATAAAAGAGTCCCATAACCCATTATGTAGATGTAAATCGGCAAAGGTTTTTGAATTTATCGTCTGAGTTTGTTGTTTTTTCACTATCTGTATAATCATTGTTGAATAAATGACCATCCAAGTGAAGCAACATAACCAAGCATAGTGAGAAAAAACCCCAACGACGAGGCAAATATACTTATAATCATTGGCGCCGAACCCACATATAAAAAGCAAATGAGATAATATCATACAAGTCATTAAATTTAGCAAGAGTTTTCCTGCATTGTTTTTTGTTAGTTTCAGATACTTTTGGAGAACCACAGTTACCAATAAGAACACTAAGGATAAACCCATGAATGTACAAGTCATAATAATTTCAATATATGTGTGTATATATATGTATATACCTTGGTAGATTATTTGTTTTTCTTTAGCAATGAATTTTACCGATGATTGACTTATTGTCTTGTTAACGTAAATGTGAACAACTTGAAAATAACTTATATCTGATTCATTGTTTGTGGAGTCAGTTGAGTTGAATTTCATTAATCCGATTAATTCTAAACGTTGAGGTAATTCAATAGTGTCTAATTCTGTAAATAAATAAATCTGTTGGTTTATTCGTTCCAAGAAAGCAAAATCTTCTTTATAACTAAACCTGATGTATACGTTCATAAAATTATAATTTGTTGTTGTAATAAATTCACTTGTAATAAATGTAACAGAGGAATCCACTGTAGATGGTCCGGTTTGATATCGTTCAATGTAGGTCCATTCGATTCGACCGATATCTGTATTAAATTTCGATATTTCACGAATAGAGATTCCTTCTTTTGATTTTATGAAAACTGTTGCATTGATGTCAAAGCAGTGTAAGCAGGTAAAGTTTTGAAAACCATTGCGTAGTTTGTCACTGAAATTAGCATGTTTGGATGAATAAACGCAATGGAATGTATTTCCGATTTCCCAAGGCATAATAGTTTTCAATACAGAGTATATTATTCCTTGCACTCGTTTCAGAAACAAACGGTTAACTAATGCATTGCTGATAAGTTTCAAGTTGATCTTAAATTGATAATTTTGGACGGTAGTGTCAAGTTTGCATTTATCCTGTAAAAATGAATAAATATATTAATAAAAATAAATAAATTAATAAAATGAAATAAAATGAAATTATTTTTATGTATGAAATGTCTCACATCATAATGTCATAAGTTACCATTGAATACTTAAGGATGGTTCTAATGGTCTTAAAAATTAAAAAGGTATATAAAATATATTCAATGTGAATGAAATTGGATAAGATTTGCTAAATAACAGCGAATTTATGAAAACGGAAATTCGTGATTCAGAAACAACTGAAGAATAAAGAATGAAATAGTTATTATGAATGAAATATACTGACGTATCCATGAAAGATATCGATAGATATTAAATTGACCATGATTAATAATAATAATAATAGTAATGTTAAAACCAATAATAATAATAATAATAATAAAACCAATAATAATAATAATAATAATAAAAGATTGTAATGTCAATAGTTATATAGGCGGCCATAATAAGATCGTCAATACACATGTTTTAACTGTACGTTAACCCATTTGCAACAATATCATTGATTACTCCAATTACATTTGATAATGCATTACTTGTTTTTATTGTTAGAAAACCTTACCTCTTGTCTTTTGTCTTGACACCAACTGTCTACATTCGGTTTTGGCAATACATTGAATTTAAACATTACAGATAAACTATGAAATGAGTACTTGAATGATGTTTCATTTAAAGGTAGAACACATATGCCAAAGTATTTACGTATACTTTCTTCATCCAAACAAAAAATATTTCTTGCTGTAATTGTAGGTTTCAGCTGACTAATTACTGGATTTTGATATCGAAGACACTCATTTTTGTTCAGCGTGATTTCTGGCTTTTGTGGAATAGACTCTAATTCCCAGCACACGCGGGGCCTAGGTACACCCTTAGGAGGGAACACTATAAAATTGCAGTTTGCGCTTTGCAAAATTTCAATCATTTGTTCATAGCTATCGTTTTTAGAAAGTTCATCTACTGTTACATCACATTCCAAGCCATACTGAAGAGACCATCTAAGAAATTTGATAATACCATGACATCTTGCACAATGTTTGTTTTTATACGTCAATCCGTCATTCCCAATAACAGGTAACTCATTTCCCGTACGTGCTTTTGCACAGTTAATCTTGTCATCTAGGTTAGTGTAGTTATCCGGGCACGTGGACACCATATAATACCCTCGATAAAGCGGCATATGGTGTGGTATTACGTTTATTATACAAGAAGAGTAGTTTAATTTGAGATTAGACGCTATCCGTTGAATATCAGTCGTCACGTTGTTAACACTTTTGTTATGACAACAGTCATTGAACAAAAAACAAGCAGTATCACAATAGCATACTGGTATATCTTCATTTATATTATACTCACAGCTTCCCGTCTTCAAACAACTAGTTGCTTCTCTTCGTAAGCGCATGTCATTATGCGAATTATCTCTCAGCCAAAAATGACTCAAATTTGACATGTTGTTTTGAAATTTCTTAGTCTTGCTCTTTCTCTCAAAAGATATATTTGGCCCAAACTTGGAAATTTTCTGGTTGACGTCATTTATCAAATTTGATGAATTTTTATTCGGATAAAAATATTTTTTGCAGATGTTTGAATTTTTTTTAAACAGTCCAAAATAATGACTTAAATCCGTTGGATGTAATCTCAACTCAAATCTCCGTTTTCTCAAGGAAACATTTCCAAAAATGTTAAAATTTACATGAAATAATTTTTCTTTACTATTTAGATAAAAATCTCGAAACAATTTTTCAGACAATTTGTTATTATCCCTTGACGGATAACAATAATTTGCAATGAAAGATATGGACAATGAAATCAAAATTTTAAATACTATCTGAAGGATGTCCATCTTCCTCGTTGTGGCTAAAAATTAAATATAAGTTATGCAATGTATCACTTTGTTTTTAATTTTATATCGATTACGTTGATCCAATGAAAGCACACGTTCAAAAAATTGCACAATAAAGATGTATATAGGAGAATCCTCTTGTAGTACGCAATATTATGTTGTAAATTTATTGTATATTTGCGTAGCGAGCATTTAAAAAAAATATTCCAATCAAAAATCTATTGTCTTAAAGTAGGAAATCTTAGCATTATTTGTTGCTCAACCATGCGTAGTTAAATTGCCGCTAAGAATAACGGATAATGTCTAAGTGATCTACATGTAAGGTGAACTACTCATATATATATATGAATTCACCCTATATATATATATATATATATATATATATATATATATATATATATATAATAACATAACTCATCACAGTCGTGTGTAAAAAATTTAAAAAACAACACAGATCTGATTTCAGTATTGTAAAATACAATATATTATAGCCATTAATAGTTTTTTTTATTTAATGGTTCACATTCATTGCTATAAAACAGAATTTTAATAATTTAATCAATGTGAAATGCTAAGATAATCATATAACATACACACCAGATAGGAGATTTATAGAACATAAATTTCTATTGACAGAAACGTAGAGTTTATGGTGCTAAAATGTTTTAGATTAAATTTAAGATGTAATTATCTTAAAATTAAAAAAAAAACCAAGAAAATGACAAGGAAACTAAAAAACCTTGTTCAATATTTAACCACTGCCTTAATTATTTTTACAGGTATATAGTTTTAGTATTTTAACGTCTTTATCTATTGATTTTTAAATAATTTTTTGTTTTACCGTTCTTAAGTATGAAAATTACATTTGAAAACAGGTTAAATAAGGCTAATTGAAATATTGCGTTAAAATTATATAAAAATGGTAATTGTTTGTAAAAGTGACACATTATGCGCAATGAGCATATACATGTGGATTTTTCTTACTCTGTTATTAGATAAAAATTGTCAAATTCTCATAAAACATGCTTCGTATAAATTTTATTACATATTTGTAGTGTTAAAAGTTTCTTCAAATTACCTTTTTAAGTGTATTTTCTTCAGTCTTTGTAAGTTCGCTAAAGTTATGATCGCGTAAATGTTAACACCAATTTTATACAACTTCAACGTCTATTGCACTTAGTAAATAATACATTACGTGTATCTGTCGACAAAATAGACAAAATAAGAGGTTGAAATAAAGTTTTTAAACTATAAAAAAGAAGTACACAAACAGTTAACATAAATTAATATATATATATATATATATATATATATATATATATATATATATATATATATATATATATATATTAAAAACTAAGGTCTGTTCCCTCATGCAAATATATAAAACAAATACCAGTTAAATTTTGATGTACCAGATGTACACATTTCGGAAATTCATTCCTCATTAGTGACACTATGACCGAAAAGTTTGATACATAAAAAATATAAGCCAAACAGTTGAAAATAATGAAACTAAAGTTTCAAAATTTATAAATCCAAATCCAGCTAAGGAATGCTTTGCATGAGAGAACAAACCTTAGTTTTAAATAAATTTCTAACTTTAGACGACTGAAAATTTTAATAAATTGTACATTTTCTGACAGCACAAAGTACTGCCTACTGAGTTATGGATATCCTCGTGGAGTTTTACTCCACCAGCAGCGGTACCCGCTCAGGGGTAGTAAATATATAATACAAATACCAGTTAAATTTTGATGTGCCAGATGTGCACATTTCGGAAATTCATTCCTCATCAGTGACACTAAGACCGAAAAGTTTGATACATAAAAAATATAAGCCAAACAGTTGAAAATAATGAATCTAAAGTTTCAAAATTATATAATTCCAAATCCAGCTAAGGAATGCTTTGCATGAGGGAACAAACCTTAGTTTTAAATAAATTTCTAATTTTAGACGACTGAAAATTTTAATAAATTGTACATTTAAAAAAAAAACATTCCTTAGCTGGATTTGGATTCATATAATTTTGGAACTTTGGATTTATTGTTTTCAACTGTTTGGCTATGTTTGTATCTATTAAAATTTTACGGCCCTTAGTGTCACTGATGAGGAATGATTTTCCGAAATGTGCACATGTGGCACATCAAAATTCAGCAGGTATTTGTTATATATTTACTAACCCTGGGCGGGTGCCGCTGCTGGTGGAGTAAAACTCCCCGAGGGTATCCAAAACTCAGTAGGCAGTACTATATAGAGTGTGTGTGTGTGTGTGTGTGTGTGTGTGTGTGTGTGTGTGTTTACACCGCTGCTGGTGGAGTAAAACTCCCCGAGGGTATCCACTATATATATATATATATAGTGTGTGTGTGTGTGTGTGTGTGTGTGTGTGTGTGTTTACAAGGCTTTATAATAGTTGTAATGATGACTTTTCAAACAACTAATCAGAGCTGTATTTTTATTAACTTTGATTATGACTAATTCATAATAAACTTTACGAATGTTTATCTATATATTTATTACAATGCCATTATAGAGAGATTACGAGAACAAATTCTCTTTTGGGGCATAAGAGAAAACAGAATATTGATTTAATTTATATTTTCGGTATTCACTAACAAAAAACTAATTAATTTAAGAACTTTGTAACTTATTCATATGTATTTTTCTGTCACATCTGATAGGGAATTTTTCTGGCATTATTTAATACAAAGTATCGGTTTTTATCTTGAAGAAATGTAAATATTTATAAACCTGGTGTTTTCATGAATACGAAATCACAATATCAGACGCACATTGTTAGTTTTGCTTTATAAATGGTAAAATATGTGTAAGATCGTAGACGATTGGTCCTCTTTCGGGGTTTAAGCTGGTTCACAGTGGTCAGGCCACTTAGATCACGATTAATCTCCATATAATTATTTCCAAAATGAAATAAAAACAAATTACGTCGGATTTTATGTTTTGTAACTCAGTGCAGGAATCATAGGACATTCAACTATGATATTTAAGATTTTTTTTCAATGATCGTTGTCGTTCACTATTGTAATACAGAATTAGTTGATCATAAATCAACCCGTCAATTAGTAACAAGCAATGTCCGTTATTTACAGTGGTAAGGAGTGACCTTTTCCCACCCATCTTAATCCCCGCAATTTTTTAAAAAGTATATTTTATAGTGGTGAATTACATGTGCTCCTCATTAACTTTGTTCAACATACTCAACATTTTTCATGTAATTAAGTCTTACACATGGTAGAAAATAGATTATGCCGTCATCGATTGTGACGTCATATATCTGTTACCCAGAGAATAGTTACTAATAGGAGAGATAATTAACGTTCATTCAAGTTTAGCATTAAATAATTAAAGAGTTTCTTTTTCTAATCTAAAGTCTTAATTCTCTCCTTGGCATTTATAAAACGGCATAATTTGATTTTTTCGACCACAATTAAGAGTCTAAATGTTCACTTAATGGAATTAGTCTTGTTTCTGGTTGTCTAATCTGTTGCTTGTGAATTTGTGTTCTTTCTAGCACTGTTATCCGTTTGTCCAATACAATTTTCACCGCAGCCAGCACATGTGATACAGTAATTAAAATTCTGGAGTTACAACTCATATTGGATTTAATGGTGAACGTCATACCATTTTAAGATAGGTTGTTTACTAGTATTTAAAAAGAATATAAGAACCACATCTTGAAAAAACCACACTTTTCAACTTTTTTTTCTTAGTCAAAAGATTTAAATTTAGCACAGTAATGTGTTTCTTTAAATTCTTTTGCTATCGGCGGCTATAGATAATATCATCTGATTTTACAAGATCTTTCAATCTAGGGCTCCGATGTAGACTTGGCAAGTTTGTTTTAATATCACTAAATATATTACTGATATTTGAATCATATGTTGTCACGCAAGGTTAAATGTTTTTATTTTCTATTTTATTGCATTGTTTTTTAAGTTCTGATGCACTAATATGTTTAACTTTTTTAATACTATCATTAATGAGTTTTTAACGGATATTTTTGTCTTTGGGGAAGGCTTTAATTGTACTAATCGCGTTTTCTCAATTCCTGTCCCGATATGCAAATTTTCCGTGCCATACAATACGGAATGTTCGTTTTGTTTGTAATGGATGATATGATAAAAAAATAACGTATTGGTGGATTTCAGTTTGTTTATAAAACATATTATTAGTTTTCTTCCTTGTTTTATGATATTAATATCCGTGTTCACTTTTTTCAATTATGGATATGCTTGAAGTATTAAGGAATTTGGTAATTAATGAAATAAATTAAGGTCTTTCGATGTTCTATTTCAAGTTATTAAAAATTAGATTTTATTTGTTTTTGTCTATGAAACAAAGAAAAACAAGAAAAACAATTTGTCAGTAACTATCAGCTGAAATGCACAAAATCATTAACCAATAAAGCGAAAAACAAGCGACTTGAAACGACAAAAACAAAATTATAACTGTATCAAGATTGTAGAAAACTGTATCAAGTCTTAACCCTTTAATACAACTATATTAGGAATGTATAAAACTATATTAAGACCACTTGATTTAAAACTCTCAACTTAGAAGGGACCGGGGACTGTTAAAAATGTATCGAGACCATATTGTTATCAACAAAACTCTTGAAGTGGAATTAACATCCGTTTGACATGTACCGATAATTTAGACTATTATTAATCTTTTTGTTTATTAGATACATTCCATAGATTCAGACCCACACCTGTAATGAATAGGATGTAACTTATAATTTGCAAAAATGATTTTGCAGGTTGCTAAAGTTATCTTACGACCCTGTAATATAAATAATATATTTACAGTTGGAGTAAAGTAAAATAATTGTATTTGCATTGCATGGTAAATGTTATTTGTTATATACAGTTTAAAGATTTCACTTCGGAAAAAATTGATATTCCATTTTTAAGTTTTAATAAGTAAGAAAAAGTAATTTTTTTCTTGTTTTCCATGCCAATTATAATAATAATAATAATAATAATAATAATAATAATAATAATAATAATAATAATAATAATAATATAACTTTTAGGCAAAGTTAAAAATTAAAAATTGACGACCAGCTTAGGCTATTTAAAACATGTTTTTGATCTATTTGATTTTATTAGTTTTTAGTTTTTACTTTTCCTAGGGTATACATTTAGCTGGCTGTGATATTTTTAAATTCTTTATTCCATATATACAAATCCATAAAATGATAATAATAATAATAATAATAATAATAATAATAATAATAATAATAATAATAATAATTATAATTAATATTATCTCGTTTTTAAAATGTGGTCTCATTCTAAATTCCGTGTCATTTTTATTTAAACAATTATAATATTTTTTGCGTAAAAAGTTTTGAGATGGAATGTCTTGCAATTGCTTTTTCCCCTTTTTATTAACCCGGCATTAATTAGCCATCGGACAGTTGAAAAGAACTATGTTACAATCTTTAATTGTGTGAACATCTTTCAATTATCGAGCAAATGTAATGCCGACAGATTACTTAAAAGTTTTCTTCATCACGGTAATTCAATTTTAACAATCAATAAACATTGCACAAGAGCATAGGCGATTAATTTTTACGTATTGATTTAAGCCGATGCCACGGTAAGTTCCATAAAATTCATCCGGTAGTTTGTCCAGTCCGACTTGATATTTAAGTCATTTCAAAATGTCGACGATAAAATTAATTTTCGTGTATTTTTCAAGTTAAAACTAATCGCGTATTGTTTGTTAAAGCTAAGAACCAATCGAAATTCTTGAGTCTGTCCAGTCCGATTTAATAAAATAATTTAAAATAAGTCAACGATATAATCAATTTTCGTGTTATTGACAAGTTAACACTCGTCGCAATTTTTTAAACATGGCCATGCAACCAACTTTAATCACAATTCTCGGGTAGTTGGGGACTTGGCTAAAATATTTTCGCCCGTTTCTGGTTCCAAAAAATACGTCTAATTCATCACTTATAATATTGTCCACTGCTTCCCCAAATAATAACGAACTTTTTGATATAATTAGGTAAATTACAGAGTCGATACTTTCTTTTACATACGTCGATATATCATAATTGTTAATACTGTCCATTATGTAAGATACTATTTCTAATACTGCAATGACGTCACACATTTATAACTTAAAACGAGGTTTCACTGTTTAACTGAAAGTTAAAAAATGCAGATTTTAAGCCGCTATAACTCTTATATTTTGTCACCAATTTTGATGCGGTTTTCAATATTGTGAAATATAAATAATATATAAAACAATTGTGATAACAAAATGGTTACAGGTACCCTTTAAACGGGAACAAGAATATATTTCAAAATAATTTCCACTGAGCTTTGTGGTTAAATTTCAATTGAAACGCTTCTAATAATAAAACAAACATACCAGTCCGTGTCCACATCATCTAATAATTTAAATAATCTTTTAATAATAATGTTTTGTTTGAAACGTTTATGCATTATAACCAACATCGGCACTAAACCACAAACAGAATAATTGTCTTTGATATATACTGAACAAAAAAGTTTAAGATCACTTTTAAACAGATAATATATAATATACATCAATAAAACAAACATACTAGTCCTTGTCCATATCACAATCCCAAAAACAAAGTAAAAACTGGCAAAATATGTATACAAGTGAACTTCCATCAAGGAAGTGAGGCCGGGTGCTCCGGAACGGTAAGCAACTTCCTGTCTAGCTAGCTACACCTCGTCACGTGCAAGTCAATTTTGAGAATGAAAGGAACAAAAAACTATGGTAAGTCAAATATATCCAGTAAAAGTTTGGATACAGTGACTACATACTTATAAACAACATTGTGATGACGGCAATAAAACGTTTTAAGGGCCTTGATTAGCCCAGGCTTCCAATATTCTTGCGTCATCAATTTAATTGTAGGCAGTTTGCTTCGTTGTAGAAAGTCCGCATAGTGGGAAATATATAATACAAATACAAGGTTAAATTTTGATGTGCCAGATGTGCACAACTCTACCATAACGTATTAACTGTGAAACATAAACACCATACGCAGGAGAAGCAGGGATACTACTGCAAAAAAAAAAAAAACAAAAAAAAAAAAAACGGAAAGTTGACGATAGAAAAATTGAAGTCATCACGTATGTCGTATAGCTTTAGATGTAACCTTTCGTGGGTGTCATAATTGAGGTATAAGTCCAAATATGAAGCAGAACATGGAGAATCTGTCGTGTCTTTTATTTCAAGCTCACTTGGATAGATGACATTTACATATTCTCCAAATTTGTGATTATTTAGAGATAGAACGTCATTTATATATCTGTATGTGTAGTTGAATGATTTAGCGACAGTCTTTTCTCCAGATAGGACAAGGTTCTGTAAAAATTCTGTTTCATATGAATTAAGAAACAAATCAGCAAGCAAAGGTGCACAGTTTGTGTCCATTGGAAACCGATTGTTTGTTGAAAGATAATATTGCCAACCACAACAAATATGTTATGTATCAAAAACTCTAACATTTGTTGATAGTATCTTCAGTATATATTTGTTTGCAGTGTGTATGGTGTTTTTCAAAATAACCAGAATCCCTGTTGTGCACTAGATATTTATATCTTGGTTTATCGTTTTAGGAAAAGAATGAAAAGTGAATGATTTGTTTTAGACGTTCTTTCGATTTAGCATGAGGGATAGTGGTGTAAAGGGTAAAAAAAATCAAAAGATTTATACTTTTTACCGAAGATAGAGTATTAGAAACAAAATGGTCAAGTAGTTCTTTAGGATTTTAAGAATCCACATTTGATTGATGCCAGATGTAGAATAGACTTTATCTGAAGTAAGTCTGAAGGCCATCTTTGACGACTGTCAAAATTTGTGTTAGAATTACTGATAATGATTTAGTAGTACATTTAGAGGATCCTGCTATATATCTTTCCTTGTATGGATTTTTGTGAAGTTTTGGAATCCAGTACAAGTTAGACAGACCAAGTTCTTCCTGTTTTAAATTGATACCAAAAGACTCAAGGACTCCCATATGATTGTAAAGAACTTCATCTTTGGTAAAATTAGTTTTGGTATAAGTAGGATTCTCCGATATACTATCTCAACCAAGCTCCTTAATAAGACATTCAACATAGAAGTTTTTACAAACGAAAATAATGTTGTTACAAGCTTTATCAGCAGTGTAAACAACATACCTGTTATGTACATAAGAAGTTTTTGTACCCATAGACCCTTTAAGTTTGGCAATCCTTGACTTGATAAAATTTCTAATTGTCCTTATCCAGTCGAATAAAGTATCAAGCTCTACGTCTTCTAATTTAGCCTAACATCGAGCATACTGTTCTACAGAATCCATAATAATTTTGAAATTCTGTCCCAAGTAAATGATAATGACACTTTAAGGCATCCATATTATCTATTGCTAATAACTGCAGTTGTTGTTAAAGCGTGCTCTTCGTGTATACCTGGTTATAAAAGAAAGTGTTTCTGAAGTTTTAAAGAGTATTGATTGAACATGCGTGACATAATGGCAGTACTGTCTTTGGGTCTCCAGTATTTCATGTATTTATTTGTGAAGCAATTTACAGATTGGTGAGTGTGGCATGTTTATATTTAAGAAGTTCCGGGGGCTTGATATTTAGTAACCTAAATGCCAGAAAGTTAAAAAAGGCCCAGAAACTCTGACGGTGAAACACCGAAGCGACACAGCAAAACAAAGAAAATGGCGGACCAGGGTGATTTGACAATCGACCTCGCTTGTAAGCTTCAAACTGTTATTGACTCTATCTCTGAAATTAAATCTGGGCAAGATTCCTTTAAAAGAATGTTTGAAAGTAAAATGGATAAGATGCGCAATGAGTTTACAGCAAGCATGAACGATTAAACTAAAAGCTATGAAAAATGACATTGATTTGGAATTAGTCAAGAACAAGCCCGTGTAGATGATTTGTCATATACCATTGACTCTATATCACAAAGACTATCGAACATAGAAAGTTACACTGACAGTATCGAGAACTCTACTCAGTCGAACAACGAGATTAAAACCTATCCAGGTGTGTCCAACCCGTTAAGCGACCCTAATAGAACTGTCATAGCTTCTATCGTACGATTCAACCACGGACAGGATATATTAGCAAAGGCCAAAAATTTAATAAATAATATTGGTAATGACTATGAAGTAGTTGCGTCTCAGAAGCAGGGATGATACTTAACCAGGTGTTACGCAACAAACATAAACTCAAAGAATCAGATGAATATAAGAACGTGTATATACCATCTAGCAAAACACACGCCGAACGACTCATTGAGCTGAACACGCGCACCCTACTTAAGGAAATACCAGGTGGTAACAATTACCTGTTAAACTGGAAACGGTCGAGTCGTGCGTAAAAATTTCTCGACAGAAACGACCCAGTCACGGGATAGACATATTTAGGATATATCCCGGTCCAATGAACCCATAAATATCGGACATTTAAACGTTTGTGGGTGGACTAAAGCGAATCATGAACTTAAATGTGAAATATTACAACGTGTGTAATTATCAGAATGTGTGTAATATGTTGCATGTTTACTTATACATTTTATGTCGTTATGTATTTTAATTAATTGTATATATGCTACTCTCTTTTATTATAAGTCTTTGTGTGCTAGCTTAATTATGTGTTTACTTTATTTTTTCCTCTTAAAATGTGTGTTAATATGTTGCATGTATTTTTTTATATTTTATGTCGATATGTAGTTTTATTAATTGTGTATATGTTTACTTGTTTTATTTTCAGTTTTACTTATGTTTTGTCGATTACAAGCTCTACTGAGCTTATGTTATTTTATTTGTAACGTATCGACGATAAATAAAGATTATCTTATCTTTATCTTATCTTATCTTAACGTACAAAGTGTGATATTATGTGTGTAAATGAAACCCATCTATTTCCAAAACAAGACCTTAATATGAAATCTTTAGGCCATCAGTGGAGAGGATACAATAGACAAACTGTACATAAAAACGCACCAAAAGCTTCAGGGGGTGTCGGCATGTTTATTAACCAATGGGTATAACATATGATGTAAATACTATAGATAAGTCCTATGAGAGTATTGTAGGTGTTAGGTTTAGTAATAAACATGCAGACGCCTCCTTCATTATATTCAGTTGCTATTTACCTCCGGAAAATTCACCATGGGGGGCGGGATGCATCAAAATTCACCACTGGGGGCGGGATGCTTCAAGTTTTTTCTCTCACTTGTTATCTCAGATTTATTTGTTTTTATAATGTAGATGCTATTTTTCTATGTGGCGATTTTAACTCAAGGATAGGGAGGCAACCTGATTGTAACTATGACTTAGATGATATCCCCCTTCGTAAAAACATTGATACTACCTGCAATGTTCATGGACAGAAATTTCTTAAATTGAATTCCTAAATGCATGTAGATTTTGTGTCTTAAATGGACGATATGGAGATGCCAGTAACCAGTATACTTCTAAGTAAACACGGGGTAATTCGGTTGTTGACTACATATGTGTTCCTTTTGATTCTGTATGTGATTGTGTTGACTTTCAGGTAATTGATTGTAAATTTATTGTCGAGAATATAATCTGCTCACTCAGTCTGCTTGGGAAAAGAGGTAAAGTACCAGATCATTAGTTTTTAAGGGTTAGTTACGTTGCAAACGTGTTGCCCAAATCATGTCATACGTGGAACTCGGTATCCTCACAGCTACATCGGAAACATCAATATAAGTTACATCAGATCCCAAATAATTTTATGAAGTCGGATCTACGGCGTAACGCAGTTTTAAGTTTAATAAATCAAATTGAAACATGTAAAGAGAGTCAGGAGAATATTGACAGAGTGCATGACGATTTCTGCAACTAATTAATGAAACGGACGAAAAGATACCAAAATTCGATTATAGTGCAAAATCTCGCAAAAAGTTACGCGTACATAATCCGTTTTGGAATGATGAATTGAATGGACAGTGGAAGAAAAGAAAAAGAAAAGGCCTACGAAAAACTAAAGGGGAACTTGCAGAAAAAAAAGAGAGACACGAGAAGCATACAAGCTTGCACAAAATAAGCTAGATAAGTGGTATTAGATTCTTCGAACGAAAGTACAAACAAAAGAATGAGTTTCAAAAAGCCGAGCTATCCGCCTATAGGAAAAATGCCAAGAAACAGGGTTACACCTTTGGGAGACCTCTATATGCCAACATCGACTCGAGGCCAAATGCAAATTACTTTTAGTCTAACATGCCTATATAAAACATAACTTAATAAAGACATCTCAAAATTGTTACTAGGGAAAAGACTTTATAAAAAAATGTGTCATTGGTCGTTTCCTCACTATTATTACCCGTGATTGTGAAGAGTAAAGTTCACGATACATGATTTTCGCCTGTGAACTAATGCAGCGCCTACATTGCAATGATAATAGTTCCGTGTTTTACATGCTTTATAATGTTGCTTTGTATACCTTAAACTTGTATAGGAAACACACGGGAATTGACCAGTGACCTGACGATGTATCATAACGTTGTTAGAAATATACGACATGTATTGAAACCAGTTTCAATGTGTCCAGATGAGCAGTTTGTAATTTCATTGGGTTATTGTTGATGAAGTATAATCACTGCGTTTAAATGAGAAAAATATTGTCAAAATGAAAAATATTATTATAAAATATATTAAAGAAAATAAAAAAAAACTGACGACATAAAAGATTCGAACTCGGGACTTCGAGGTTATTATTTCCTACATCCTACCACACAACTAACTAAGATGATATGGGAATCGTATTCTAGCTAATATCAAGTATGTACATTGTTTGGGGCGATCTAGGGGTAATATGTTTTATCTTTATCCCCAAATTTCAATGCCAGCGCATCCCTCTCCATTAACCAAAATTTTCAAAACAGAAGATAAAATATAGAAGTTTTGGTAGTCAAAATATCTTTGATGGAGAGGAATGCGCTCTATGTGTATTGATATAAAAACACGGTTATTGACATCAAAAATTTCGTATTTGTACGGAAGTATACGAATGCAGTATTCTAAAATGTATCTTTTAACACATAATGTAATGTTTTATCAAACTTTTAATATTCAAAACAGTTTCATTTTTGTTCTCTCTTTTGGATATTTAAAGTGTTAATATTATTGTAACAAATTAAAAAAAAAAGGAATTCTATAGGCGGATGCCTCGGCTTATTGAGAATCATCCTTTAGCACTGAACATTGAAACCATTTCAACCGAAACCCCTAACCAGTTTTGGCGGGAACTGAAGTCTCTGGGTCCAAAACTGTAAAAACACACCACCTATGGAGTGTTATTCTGTTGAGGTCGAAAACGTAACTGATACGGAGACTGTGTTAGATTGTTGGAAAGACCAATACTCGGAGTTGTTTAGTGACATACAAAAGCAGTGTTATGACGACAAATTTCTCGATGACGTGCTAAACCATAAATATTTTATTGAGGATAGGATGCTTGATCCCCTTTATGAACACAACATTGAGCTTAATACAGTAATAGACATATGCGAAATTCGAAAAGTAATTTCAAAATCGAAGGACGGAAAAGCTGTTGGGATCGACGATCTTCTGTTTGAAGTTTAGCGATTAGAAAATGTTATTACGATTATTCACAAACTGTTTCAGTTGTGTTTTGAAACAAACTCCATTCCTTCTGTTTGGAGGAAAGCTATTATAGTCCCTGTACTAAAAGACAGATACTCAGATCCAAGGCTACCTATGAACTATCGTGGAATAAGTCTACTGTCGGTAGTAGCCAAGTTGTACTGTTCTGTGTTAAACAATAGACTTCAACATTATCTTGAAACAAACAACATCTTAGTCGACAGGCAAAACGGTTTCACAAGAGAAAGGTCGTGTCTAGATCACGTCTTTGCATTGAATGCTGTAGCTCAGAATCGTAACTCCACGTTTGTATCGTTTATTGATTTAAAAAAGCGTTCGATTCCGTGGATAGAGACATAATGGAATATAAACTTTTACACAATGGTATAGATGGTCGTTTTTATAACGCTGTTAGAGCAATGTATGATGACACAGAATCCTGTGTACGCCTGGGTGATCACAAGGCAAGGAAACAATTTATCTCCTACCTTATTTGGACTGTTTATAAACGATCTAGCTAGAGAAATTAAGAATACTAACATAGGTGTAAAAATTTAAGTATCTTACTTTACGTCGATGACATTGTGTTAATTGCTGATAATGAAGAAGACATGCAGCAATAGTTAGATACTCTCTCAATATGGCTCAATATGTTACGTCTATGGAACAGACTTGTAGTAATGGAAGACGACCGACTCACAAAAAAGTGTTCATGTGGGGCCTTCATAACAACGCAGCAAATACGTGGTTTACTTGCACAAACGAGATATTCAAGTTTGTTAATAAACAAAATGTGTTTGCAGCAAAAGAATCGTGCAATATCGCTGCTATCTCGGAAATTTTGTCAGAAACACATAAGCATCAGTGGTACGCTAAAATACAAATAAAACCTAAACTGAGAACTTACATAAAACTGAAAACTGAATTCCAATCAGAACATTATATCGAAATGAATATGCCAAAACATAAGCGATCAGTGCGGGCACAGTTTAGATGTGGAACACTTCCGCTAAGGCTAGAAACAGGGCAATTTAGAAATGAACGTATAATGGATAGAAATTGTACAGTTTGTAATATAGGTTGTATAGAAGACGAATTTCACTTTTTATTAGGTTGCTCGATATATTCCGGTTTGAGACAAAATCTTATGGTTAAGTGCAATATTTCTTCTCAAATTACCTCAAACTTCGACCTGTTTATACATCTAGTAACTTCGTTCCCAAGACAAACTGCCATATATATATATATATATATATATATATATATATATATATATATATATATATATATATATATATATATATATATATATATATATTAATACGGTACGGTAGAGCTTGTTCCCACTATGGGAACTTTCTGCAACGAAGCAAATAACTTACAATTAAATTGTTGACACAAGGATATTGCAAGCCTAGGCTAATCAGGGCCCTTAAAAAGTTTTATGGCCGTCATCACAATATTGTTGATAAGTATGTAGTCACTGTATCCCAACTTATACTGGATATATTTGACTTACCATAGTTCTTTATTCCTTTCATTCTAAAAATTGACTTGCACGCGACGAGTGTAGCTAGCTAGACAGGAGGTTGCTTACCCTTCCGGAGCACCCGGCCTCACTTCCTGGATGGAAGTTTTTACTTTGTTTTTGGGATTTGATATTGACAAGGACTGGTATGTTTGTTTTATTAAATATATATATATATATATATATATATATATATATATATATATATATATATATATATATATATATATATATTCAGCATTACAACTCCGTCAATCAAAACTTTCATGCAAATAGTTATAACTAGTGTATGTATATTAAGTGACTGATAGGTCCTCTGGGCCGGGTGCATTAAGATAAGTTATACATTCTCATCGTAATAATGTTTTTTGAAAATATGCAACTGTCTCTTTAATAAATAAATTACCTACTTACTTACTTAGTTACTTACTTACAAAGTGTATGTTATTTTGTTTTGGTTTATGTCTTCTTCTGCAATAAACTCCACATTTTGTTACTGATTCATTGGTATCTGTGAACCTTTTTATTCATTTACCATTATGCGGTGCTTGATAATGTCCAGGCAGTTGGAATGTTGCAATCTGAACAGGGCCAATGGACGGTTGCAACATTTTAATGTGTCACATACTTTTGTTCACGGCTATGGAATCTATTTCAGCACACTGGCAGTTTCACAGAAAGGCCTCGTGCAGGTCGACCAAGAGCTAATACAGCCCTAGAAGATCATTATCTTGGTAATTTGGCTCGACGCAACATGGTTGATTGTGTCACATAGTCAATTAATCAGTTCAGACAAGGTATCAAAAGGCAGATTTCTTGTCAAAATGTGAGAATCCGACTTCATCGTTCTAATCAACGTGCTTACAGTCGAGCTGTGGTAAGGGGGATTTGTATCGATGAACATACCAATCTACAAGAATCCCTACAAGTGTGTGGTATTGAGATGAAATTCTTCGTCCTATTTTTAGAACTTTCGCTGGTGCTATTGGGCCCAACTTTATTGCGATGGACGTTAATGCCAGACTTTACATAGTAAGGGTTGTGGATCAGTATCTTCGAGATAAGACTATTCAACGCATGGATTGGTCGAGTCGATCTTCTAACTTGAAGAATATATAGCTAGCAATCTTTCAATGCAAATAACACTTTTATACCAAACTTCTTTGCAAATTATCAGTTCAGCATCCCCATATTTAACTACATCTGAATTAATTTTAGATAAACATATTATATCATATTCTATCTAATGTACCAGTTGACGCATTACGTATATGTTGATTTCATCCTCAGATTTGTTTATTACCATCAAATTTTCTGTAATAATGATTTCCTTTTTTCCCGGTATCTGGACAAGAAACCAAAGAAGAAACCAGAAATTAATATAATCGGGACCACATAATCTAGCTTTAATGTTTGTTATCGGGAAATGTCAGGCAATATTCGGCCGATTTTCCTTTGATAGAGTTTGTAATACACTATTGTTAGATAAGTAGATAATCTATCATGTGATATAAATACTGTTTTTTATTCATAGATTATAACCTCTGAACATTTGTACTTCAAATAATGAATAATATAAAACAAAATGACTTTCTAATTTACATGCATTAAAAAGTAAAGTGTTTCTCTTTCTCATTCATGAGTATTTGGACATGTGTTGGATGTTTTATTTACGAATTTTACTCAAGCAGATAAAAGTAATTGGTAAGTATTTAAACTTTATTTTGTTCATATACAATGTGTGTGCGTGTGTGTCGTGTGTGTCGTGGTGTGTGTCGTGTGTGTCGTGTGTGTTATGCTGCCTAACTATAAAACCCAGGAATGTTTATCTTTGTGGGAGGTATTTATCTGATATAAATTAATTAATGATCTCAAATTTAATCACCGTAAGCCTGGAAAGTGTTATATTCTGTTCTGATGGATACAATGTGATGATGATTTTGGTAGTTTGGAATATAAGCATTCATGCATATCTATTTTAGATATAAGCTTACTTATAAACTATTTGTATAACCGCATCACTAGATGTTACCTCCATTGCAAGGTAATTTGAAAAAAACAAATTGTCCCAATGTTTGTTTGTCTTTTATTGACTTTGTTTAATTGTCTTTGTACTGTATCATGTACTTAATTATCTGGTGTTTTTATTTGAAAAAATGTGAGACATATTTATTAAATTGTAAATCTCAAGATTACATAAGTTATGGTATCTTTGTAAATATATAGACGTGCTAATATGTTATAAATAGATGTCATTAATTGACGGACCCTCAGAAAACTATACCTAGCGTTTGAGAATATGAATCATACATATGTCGTCTGTGTTATTAAAATGTTATAAATCAACGTTTTCTGCAAAAACGATATATCAAACAAGCAAAACAAGAAAGAACACGACTGAAACAAATTATTTTATTTAATTGATAAAAATGTTATTTTCAAACAAACACATGCCATGCAACACACGTGTTATAACACTAATATTCCATAATTATAGCATATTAACTTTGATAACGTAGTAGAATGTTGATTTAATTTTGATTTATTTCGCTATATTGATGTATATATCATATATGGTGTCTTTATGATGAAATCCTTTGTAAACATTAAAATATATTTAATATAAAGCTATATCATGACTGGGAGAATCTCATTTTAGGGCTCATTTGATAGAGGTTTGTGATCTCAATTATGGTTCCTCGACCTACTCCTATATATAAACACAGAATAATTGATGTTTTCTGTTCAGATTATGTTTTGATCTTACTACAAGGATCATTAAATATCTGTTTAATCAATTATCATTCATATAAAGTAACAGCTGCAACCTCGTGAGTGATAGTAAGTCAGAATTTAAGTGCAATACGATTACAGGAGGTGAGTTTATAAAATAATTCATATGATTCCTAAAGTAGGGATAATTGATTCATTGTTTAATAAACAAAATTGTTTTAAATAACCAATAGTTGTCTAACTGAATTAGACACTAGAAATCTGACTCATTATACAACTAATTGTTGATATTTAACTGAATTAGACACTAGATATCTGACTGCATTATACAACTAATTGTTGATATTTAACTGAATTAGACACTAGAAATCTGACTGCATTATACAACTAATTGTTGATATTTAACTGAATTAGACACTAGATATCTGACTGCATTATACAACTAATTGTTGATATTTAACTGAATTAGACACTAGATATCTGACTGCATTATACAACTAATTGTTGATATTTAACTGAATTAGAAACTAGAAATCTGACTGCATTATACAACTAATTGTTGATAATTAACTGAATTAGACACTAGATATCTGACTGCATTATACAACTAATTGTTGATATTTAACTGAATTAGACACTAGATATCTGACTGCATTATACAACTAATTGTTGATATCTAACTGAATTAGACACTAGAAATCTAACTCATTATACAACTTATTGTTGATATCTAACTGAATTAGACACTAGAAGTTTGACTGCATTATACAACTAATTGTTGATATTTAACTGAATAAGACACTAGATATCTGACTGCATTATACAACTAATTGTTGATATCTAACTGAATTAGACACTAGATATCTGACTGCATTATACAACTAATTGTTGATATCTAACTGAATTAGACACTAGATATCTGACTGCATTATACAACCAATTGTTAATATCTTACTGAATTAGACATAGATATCTGACTGCATTATACAACTAATTGTTTATATCTAACTGAATTAGACACTAGATATCTGACTGCATTATACAACTTATTGTTGATATTTAACTGAATTAGACACTAGATATCTGACTGCATTATACAACTAATTGTTGATATCTAACTGAATTAGACACTAGATGTCTGACTGCATTATACAACTAATTGTTTATATCTAACTGAATTAGACACAAGATATCTGACTGCATTATACAACTAATTGTTTATATCTAACTGAATAAGACACTAGATATCTGACTGCATTATACAACTAATTGTTGATATCTAACTGAATTAGACACTAGATATCTGACTCATTATACAACTTATTGTTGATATCTAACTGAATTAGACATTAGATATCTGACTGCATTATACAACTAATTGTTGATATCTAACTGAACCAGACACTAGATATCTGACTGCATTATACAACTAATTGTTGATATCTAACTGAATTAGACACTAGATATCTGACTGCATTATAAATCTAATTGTTGATATTTAACTGAATTAGACCTGACTGCATTATACAACTAATTGTTTATATCTAACTGAATTAGACACTAGATATCTGACTGCATTAAACCAATTGTTGATATCTAACTGAATTAGACACTAGATATCTGACTGAATTATACAACTAATTGTTGATATCTAACTGAATTAGACACTAGATATCTGACTGCATTATACAACTTATTGTTGATATCTAACTGAATTAGACACTAGATATCTGACTGCATTATACAACCAATTGTTGATATCTAACTGAATAAGACACTAGATATCTGACTGCATTATAAAACTAATTGTTGATATTTAACTGAATTAGACACTAGATACCTGACTGCATTATACAACTAATTTTTGATATCTAACTGAATTAGACATAAGATATCTGACTGCATTATACAACTAATTGTTTATATCTAACTGAATAAGACACTAGATATCTGACTGCATTATACAACTTATTGTTGATATCTAACTGAATTAGACACTAGATATCTGACTGCATTATACAACTTATTGTTGATATCTAACTGAATTAGACACTAGATATCTGACTGCATTATACAACTAATTGTTGATATCTAACTGAATTAGACACTAGATATCTGACTGCATTATACAACTAATTGTTGATATCTAACTGAATTAGACACTAGATATCTGACTGCATTATACAACTAATTGTTGATATCTAACTGAATGAGACACTAGATATCTGACTGCATTAAACTAATTGTTGATACTCGCTTATCTTAAACAACATATCTGAGTGAATTATACATTATATATATAATTGCATAACACACTGCATATATGACTGTGTTATATGCGGGATATCTGAATGTATGATACACTCTACACATGACTGTATTATATACAGGGTAGCTTAATGTAATATGCACTGTACACATAACTGTATTAAACGTGGGATATCTGAATGTATTATGCACTCTACACATTACTGTACTAAACGCGGGATATCTAAATGTATTATGCACTCTACACGCGACTGTATTATTCGCGGGATATCTTAATGTAATGCACCTTCGCATGACTGTATTATATACAGGATATCTGAATGTATTATGCACTCTTCACATGACAGTATTATGTACAGGATATCTGAATGCATTATGCACTCTACACATTACTGTACTAAACGTGGGATATCTGAATGTATTATGCACTCTACATGCGACTGTATTATACGCGAGATATCTGAATGTATTTTCCACTCTTCACATAACTGTATTATATATGGATTATCTGAATGTATTATGCATTCTACTCATGGCAGTATTATATACAGGATATCTGATGTATTATGCACTCTACACATGACTGTATGATAAACAGGATATCTGAATGTATTATGCACTCTACACATGACTGTATTATACATGGGATATCTGAATGTATATGCATTGTACACATGAGAGTACTATACGCGGTATATCTGAATGTATTATTCACTCTACCATGAGTGTAATATATACAGAATATCTATATGTATTATGCATTCTACACATGGCTGTATTATATATAGGATATCTGAATGTATTTTGCATTCTACACATGTTTGTATGATAACAGTATATCTGAATGTATTATGCAACACATGACTGTGTTATAAACAGGATATCTGAATGTATTATGCACTCTACACATGACTGTATTTTACGCGGGATATCTGAATGTATTATGCATTCTACATATGACAGTATTATACGCGGGATATCTGAATGTATTTTGCATTCTACACATGACTGTATGATAACAGTATATCTGAATGTATTATGCACTCTACACATGACAGTATTATAAACGCGGGATATATGAATGTATTATGCACTCTACACATGACTGTATTATATATAGGATATCTGAATGTATTATGCACTCTACACATGACTGTATTATATACAGGATATTTGAATGTATTATGCACTCTACACATGATTGTATTATATATAGGATATCTGAATGTATTATGCACTTTACACATGAGTGTATTAAACGCGGGATATCTGAATGTATTAAACACTCTACACATGACTGTATTATATATAGGATATCTGAATGTATTATGCACTCTACACATGAGTGTATTAAACGCGGGATATCTGAATGTATTAAACACTCTACACATGACTGTATTATAAACAGGATATCTGAATGCATTATGCACTCTACACATGGCTGTATTATATATAGGATATCTGAATGTATTATGCACTCTACACATGACTGTATTGTACGTGGGATATCTGAATGTATTCTGCACTCTACACATGACTGTATTATATATAGGATGTCTTAATGTATTTTGCATTTTACACATGATTGTATTATATACAAGATATCTGAATGCATTATGCACTCTACACATTACTGTATTAAACGCGGGATATCTGAATGTATTATGCACTCTTTACATGACTGTATTATACGCGGGATATCTGAATGTATTATGCACTCTACACATGACTGTATTGTACGTGGGATATCTGAATGTATTATGCACTCTACACATGACTGTATTATACGCGGGATATGTGAATTTATCCCAATTTCTAAAAATATTTAAAATTTGATTGAATGTTTTGCTTGATGTATAGACACCGTTTTACACAGGATTTATGAAATTTACACGGTGTTTATGAAATTTACACGGTGTTTATGGATTTTACTCCGGATGTATGAAAAACATGGCGGGAGACTTCAATTTGCCATTTGCTTTAAATTTTAACCAACCAAAATACTAGCCTATTCAATGCACTATGTATGTAAAAGATAAACGTATATAAATAACGATACCGACAGACGCAACTTTTAAAATATAAATACAGTATATGATATTGTGTATTATAGTTACTTTGTAAAAGTTCACTCGCACACGTACATCACATCAACTAACCTCGAAAAACTATGACGTCACTAATTTGTATCATAAATCTGACGTCATTCTTTTTATTGAGGCATCATACTTTCCGATGCTCTTCCTTTTACATCATTAATCGAATATAGCTAGGCTATGTGATCCAATCAAAATGTTTGGATATTTTTAATTTTAATGTCATTGAAGTTAACTTTCCAATATATTTTAGTAACTAAACTCAAATATTGCTAAATATGCGTGAAATAGCGAAAACAAAAGACGATTTTATTATCCATTCAAAAAAAAAAAAAAAAAAAAAAAAAAAAAAAAAAAAAAAAAAAAAGCACATGGCTTTTTCAAAAAGGAGCGAATAAGCAAATTATAATGCAAAGGACAGGTCTCATATAAGTCCTTGTATTTTATATTGATATTATTTATTTGCACTTTACTTTTGTGTGGAAACATTTAATTAGCTTGAGTTTGTAAAACGGACTTGTAATATCAATAATCAAGTTCATTGTAGTTTTAATATTATTGTATCAAGTTTCAATTTAAATTTTTTTGTCATACAGGTTCAGGTGGATTAATTTATATTATACCATCTTGAGAGAGAGAGAGAGAGAGAGAGAGAGAGAGAGAGAGAGAGAGAGAGAGAGAGAGAGAGCAGTTATTTTATGGTGAGTCGAACGCATTAAGAGCTTGTAATTTAAGACAAAGGGTACATGAGAAATTGAAATAAGCACCATATTAGACACCATTGACCCTCAAGAAAAAGGCCTACAAATCATTTCGCGGACACCAAAGTGTATTGGAAATAATGATGTAAAATGTTATATTCTTTATTGTTTTTTATTGCAAATATATTTCAATGTCACGTAGACAATGTTGAATATATATATATACTTAATTAAAATACTATTTATAAATTGTATATTATAGTAGATTGTCCTCTATTCTATCAGTGGTAACATATTTTTTATTGCTTTACAAAATGCTTTATTTCATAATTTTGTCAGCACCTTGACATTTTATATAAAGACAGATTTCACACACCTCCTTCTCCTTCTCCCCCTTCTCTTCTTTGTTCGCTGATCAATATTGTTACACTTTTCTTTTGTTTTGTAATTATTTCCGAACGTTCACTTGAATCTAAATATGTTCCACTTAACGATAATTGATTAAAAGAGTAATTTCTCCTTCAATTTTAAAAGAAGAAATTAATGTTAGCAATGGAGAATTATCACGAGTACTGTAACTAGTCAAGACCACCTGGCTTTTAATACAGAAATAACTTTTCGAATAAGTATATTTCTAATTCAGAAATATAACATTATATTGTCATATACCATTTTGAATGTATTTTATAATTAAATTCAAAAACCTAAACAGAGAAATTTAATCATAAAATACATTGAAAATGGTATGTGAAAGGCTGTTATTTTCGACATTATAGGTCTTTCTGTATTTAATATCTCCGGGGCATTGTTAGGGCAAAAAATGTTACATGGTAACACTGACGCCTCGACATACTTTCTTCTGCCCCAGTATCACTTCGTACCAAAATCATCTGAACCGTGTAACTTTTATTACCCTACCTCTGACTAAATTCTATGATAGTGATTGGCTAAATTGAATCACATGACCAACCCAGTAGCATTCCGTACATAGCCGCACGCGCAAAAATACTGGGTCAGCAACGCTGATACCGGGTGGGTTAGAGTTACGTCCACTATCGCTAACGTAAACGTCAACAAAAATGACCTAGTTTTAATTCTTTGTATACAAGTACGTCATTTTACAAATTTCTTCTGTGTAGGGTCGGTTCAAAACACTTAAAGGACAGTTCAAAATTTTTTTTATTATTTATTTTTTTATTTTGAAGTTCAAATGTTATATTATTAAATAACATGCATTAAACCTTATTAAGTGATATTCCTTGTTGTAATATTTTATTGCAGTCGGATATTTTTTTAAATTTCTTTCATCAGCATTATTTCTATTTTTAAAAAAAATAGATCTAGCATTGGGTCATCGGTAGGGTAAAAAAGTTACATGGTTTGTAAGTGTCCGGTACGGAATGATACAGGGTGGGTAGAAAAGATACCGGGTGAGGCTCACTATAATACTTTATATTAGGTAGACATAATTCTCAATGTCCTAGATTTTATTATGTGGTTCCTTTGAAATCCAGATGACTGTGATTATTACAACATTTCATAACTTCAATTATATTATTTAATTTGATAAAGTAAAATGACTTAAGTTTATTAAATATTTTACATTTCAATTTTTGTAAAAAATGATGTTTATTCTGCGGAGAATTACTTACAAATCCAGCCAGAAGATTACTTTTTCTTCTAAATAGAATGATAAATAAGAGAACCTACTGTTAATGGTAAGTTCTGCGCATGCCGTATTTATCAAAAATTAACATATCTTCTGATCAAAACCAAAACAAATGTGCAAGATTAAAAGTAAGTCAAACTTAGTTTTCAAATATACAAGAATTCTGGTTACTGATTTATGTATACGAAGATAATTAAAAAATAATAGTAAGAAAATAAACAACTGAAGTGTTAATTGGTTAAAATTAATTTGCTGTAATTGTATATTGTGCTTTCTATATTACTTAAGTGGTGTCCTAAAACCTAATCTTTTATAATTTACGTATTAAAACATAGAACATGAAATGTTTAAATGTTTTATTTGCAGATTTTACTTGATCCTATTATACAAGTGTTAGCATTAGAATTTATTTTTTATAAAGATTCAAAATTCCGCAAATGACAGTAAGCTAACATTGGTTTTATAAGAGTAAGTAAAAATGTAACCAGATGAAGCAACGACGTGTGCAGACGTGTTCATTGTCATTTGCAGAATTTGGAATATTACTTTTTGTAATATTTCAAAATTCTGAAAATGACACTATAACTTGCTATGAGACCGGTCGCTCCATCAGTTTAAATATTTTCTTGGACTTAATACTTTGTTGTATACTTAACAATTGAACAGTTTTAAAATGAAGTTCACTGTCAATATGGATGCAAAAACTCTGCTAGCAAACTTAATAGCGCCCGTTTTTACTTTGCCTTGCAAAGATTTTGCATTCATATTGACAGTGAACTTCATTTTAAAACTGTTCAATTGTTATAGTTTCGTTAAATATTACATAAATAATTCTTTGATTTCAAGACTAAAAAATTCCCTTTACAACAGGAGGTATCTATTAGACGCAACAGCCACGAAGGACGTGCACGTGCATTTTAGAGCGAGAATTTTTTTTACCGAAATATAGTCCACGAATAACAACACATTTATTTTGTTGATATTCAAATTATCGTTATAATTTTATATCTAATATTATCAACAATACATATAATTTTATTAACCGTTCGTGTAAGGATATTTGTTCACCTATTATATTGTAGTTCCGGATTGTGTATTGCATTTTATATGTATTCATGCACGGAGTCACGTGGATTTTGTTATTTATATTCTAGTAATATAGTTTATTGTGAACACAACAACTCTTAAGCTTGGAGAAATGGCAAATGGAAATATAACCGTGTAAACATACATCTCTCCACACTTCATTCCCATGATGTTTTACATTTCACTTGGTCCTTTACAAAAAATGACAGCGTGCTACAACTGCAATCGTCATTAGCTCCATCGGGTTTCAGATTTTACTCGGCTATTAAGTTTAGATTATTAGCATTCATCCATCATGTTTCAGAACCTTCTTTCATAATTGATCCTACAGAACAGTTTGTTTAGATATTTGCCGTTTATTGGTCATAAAAGTAACCATTTTGAATAATGGATGAAAGCTCGAACTGAAATAATTGTCTGTTTTGACAATATAATGGTATGTACTCGAGTTATTATTTGATTTCTCTTTTCCATTCAAACATCTACTCCATACAATAATGTATGATGCAGAGAATAAATTGTTTTATGAATGCCAAAAAAGTTTCTAAATGTTAATAGCCAAAATACAGTATAAGAGAAATCAATGTAATAAAAAGAGGTAGTTTAGGGGGAATTTAATAATCCCCTTCCACAGTTGAAAACACAAAATGTTGTAGATAAATTAAACGATTTGTTGTTAATATAAGTGCATGCCTTGTATCCACGGTTCAATCTCAGTTGAGGTTAGCTACTGTTTATATAAGTGCATGCCTTGTATCAACGGTTCAATCTAAGTTGAGGTAAGCTACTGTTTATATAAGTGCATGCCTTGTATCCACGGTTCAATCTCAGTTGAGGTTAGCTACTGTTTATATAAGTACATGCCTTGTATCAACGGTTCAATCTAAGTTGAAGTAAGCTACTGTTTATATAAGTACAGGCCTTGTATCAACGGTTCAATCTCAGTTTAGGTTAGCTACTGTTTATATAAGTACATGCCTTGTATCAACGGTTCAATCTAAGTTGAGGTTAGCTACTGTTTATATAAGTACATGCCTTGTATCAACGGTTCAATCTCAGTTTAGGTTAGCTACTGTTTATATAAGTACATGCCTTGTATCAACGGTTCAATCTAAGTTGAGGTTAGCTACTGTTTATATAAGTACATGCCTTGTATCAACGGTTTAATCTCAGTTGAGGTTAGCTACTGTTTATATAAGTGCATGCCTTGTATCCACGGTTCAATCTCAGTTTAGGTTAGCTACTGTTTATATAAGTACATGCCTTGTACAAACGGTTCAATCTCAGTTGAGGTAAGCTACTGTTTATATAAGTTCATGCCTTGTATCAACGGTTCAATCTAAGTTGAGGTTAGCTACTGTTTATATAAGTGCATGCCTTGTATCCACGGTTCAATCTCAGTTGAGGTTAGCTACTGTTTATATAAGTGCATGCCTTGTATCCACGGTTCAATCTCAGTTGAGGTTAGCTACTGTTTATATAAGTACATGCCTTGTATCAACGGTTCAATCTAAGTTGAGGTTAGCTACTGTTTATATAGGTGCATGCCTTGTATCCACGGTTCAATCTAAGTTAAGGTTAGCTACTGTTTATATAAGTGCATGCCTTGTATCAACGGTTTAATCTCGGTTAAGGTTAGCTACACTTTATATAAGTGCATGCCTTGTATCAACGGTTCAATCTCAGTTGAGGTTAGCTACTGTTTATATAAGTGCATGCCTTGTATCCACGGTTCAATCTCAGTTGAGGTTAGCTACTGTTTATATAAGTACATGCCTTGTATCCACGGTTCAATCTCAGTTGAGGTTAGCTACTGTTTATATAAGTGCATGCCTTGTATCCACGGTTCAATCTCAGTTGAGGTTACCTCTTGTTTATATAAGTGCATGCCTTGTATCCACGGTTCAATCTCAGTTGAAGTTAGATACTGTTTATATAAGTGCATGCCTTGTATCAACGGTTCAATCTCAGTTAAGGTTAGCTACTGTTTATATAAGTACATGCTTTGTATCAACGGTTCAATCTGAGTTGAAGTTAGCTACTGTTTATATAAGTGCATGACTTGTATCCACGGTTCAATCTCAGTTGAGGTTAGCTACTGTTTATATAAGTACATGCCTTGTATCCACGTTTTAATCTCAGTTGAGGTTAGCTACTGTTTATATAAGAGCATGCCTTGTATCCACGGTTCAATCTCAGTTGAGGTTAGCTACTGTTTATATAAGTGCATGCCTTGTATCCACGGTTTAATCTCAGTTGAGGTTAGCTACTGTTTATATTAGTGCATGCCTTGTATCCACGGTTTAATCTCAGTTGAAGTTAATTACTGTTTATATAAGTGCATGCCTTGTATCCACGGTTCAATCTCAGTTTAGGTTAGCTACTGTTTATATAAGTGCATGCCTTGTATCCGCGGTTTAATCTCAGTTGAGGTTAGCTACTGTTTATATAAGTACATGCCTTGTATCCACGGTTCGATCTCAGTTGAGGTAAGCTTCTGTTTATAAAAGTACATGCCTTGTATCCACGGTTCAATCTCAGTTGAGGTAAGCAACTGTTTATATAAGTACATGCCTTGTATCCACGGTTCAATCTCAGTTGAGGTAAGCTACTCTTTATACAAGTGCATGCCTTGTACCAACGGTTCAATCTCAGTTGAGGTAAGCTACTGTTTATATAAGTACATGCCTTGTATCCACGGTTCAATCTCAGTTGAGGTAAGCTTCTGTTTATATAAGTACATGCCTTGTATCCACGGTTCAATCTAAGTTTAGGTAAGCTACTCTTTATATAAGTGCATGCCTTGTATCTACGGTTCAATCTCAGTTGAGGTTAGCTACTCTTTATATAAGTACATGCCTTGTATCCACGGTTCAATCTCAGTTGAGGTTAGCTACTCTTTATATAAGTGCATGCCTTGTATCCACGGTTTAATCTCAGTTGAGGTTAGCTACTGTTTATATAAGTGCATGCCTTTTATCCACGGTTCGATCTCAGTTGAGGTAAGCTTTTGTTTATAAAAGTACATGCCTTGTATCCACGGTTCAATCTCAGTTGAGGTAAGCTTTTGTTTATAAAAGTACATGCCTTGTATCCACGGTTCAATCTCAGTTGAGGTAAGCTTCTGTTTATAAAAGTACATGCCTTGTATCCACGGTTCGATCTCAGTTGAGGTAAGCTTCTGTTTATAAAAGTAAATGCCTTGTATCCACGGTTCAATCTCAGTTGAGGTAAGCAACTGTTTATATAAGTACATGCCTTGTATCCACGGTTCAATCTCAGTTGAGGTAAGCTACTCTTTATATAAGTGCATGCCTTGTATCAACGGTTCAATCGTAGTTTAGGTTAGCTACTGTTTATATAAGTGCATGCCTTGTATCCACGGTTCAATCTCAGTTGAGGTTAGCTACTCTTTATATAAGTGCATGCCTTGTATCCACGGTTCAATCTCAGTTAAAGTTACCTCTTGTTTATATAAGTGCATGCCTTGTATCCACGGTTCAATCTCATTTGAGGTAAGCTTCTGTTTATATAAGTGCATGCCTTGTATCCACGGTTCAATCTCAGTTGAGGTTAGCTACTGTTTATATAAGTGCATGCCTTGTATCCACGGTTCAATCTCAGTTGAAGTAAGTTACTGTTTATATAAGTGCATGCCTTGTATCCACGGTTCAATCTCAGTTGAGGTTACCTCTTGTTTATTTAAGTGCATGCCTTGTATCCACGGTTCAATCTCAGTTGAAGTAAGTCACTGTTTATATAAGTACATGCCTTGTATCCACGGTTTAATCTCATTTGAGGTTAGCTACTGTTTATATAAGTGCATGCCTTGTATCCACGGTTTAATCTCAGTTGAGGTTAGCTACTGTTTATATAAGTGCATGCCTTGTACCAACGGTTCAATCTCAGTTGAGGTTTGCTACTGTTTATATAAGTGCATGCCTTGTATCCACGGTTCAATCTAAGTTGAGGTAAGCTACTGTTTATATAAGTGCATGCCTTGTATCCACGGTTCAATCTAAGTTTAGGTTAGCTACTGTTTATATAAGTGCATGCCTTGTATCCACGGTTCAATCTCAGTTGAGGTTAGCTACTCTTTATATAAGTGCATGCCTTGTATCCACGGTTCAATCTTAGTTGAGGTTAGCTACTCTTTATATAAGTGCATGCCTTGTATCCACGGTTCAATCTCAGTTGAGGTAAGCTTCTGTTTATATAAGTGCATGCCTTGTATCCTCGGTTCAGTCTCAGTTGAGGTTAGATACTCTTTATATAAGTGCATGCCTTGTATCCACGGTTCAATCTCAGTTGAGGTAAGCTTCTGTTTATATAAGTGCATGCCTTGTATCCACGGTTCAATCTCAGTTGAAGTTAGATACTGTTTATATAAGTGCATGCCTTGTATCAACGGTTCAATCTCAGTTAAGGTTAGCTACTGTTTATATAAGTACATGCTTTGTATCAACGGTTCAATCTGAGTTGAAGTTAGCTACTGTTTATATAAGTGCATGACTTGTATCCACGGTTCAATCTCAGTTGAGGTTAGCTACTGTTTATATAAGTACATGCCTTGTATCCACGTTTTAATCTCAGTTGAGGTTAGCTACTGTTTATATAAGAGCATGCCTTGTATCCACGGTTCAATCTCAGTTGAGGTTAGCTACTGTTTATATAAGTGCATGCCTTGTATCCACGGTTTAATCTCAGTTGAGGTTAGCTACTGTTTATATTAGTGCATGCCTTGTATCCACGGTTTAATCTCAGTTGAAGTTAATTACTGTTTATATAAGTGCATGCCTTGTATCCACGGTTCAATCTCAGTTTAGGTTAGCTACTGTTTATATAAGTGCATGCCTTGTATCCGCGGTTTAATCTCAGTTGAGGTTAGCTACTGTTTATATAAGTACATGCCTTGTATCCACGGTTCGATCTCAGTTGAGGTAAGCTTCTGTTTATAAAAGTACATGCCTTGTATCCACGGTTCAATCTCAGTTGAGGTAAGCAACTGTTTATATAAGTACATGCCTTGTATCCACGGTTCAATCTCAGTTGAGGTAAGCTACTCTTTATACAAGTGCATGCCTTGTACCAACGGTTCAATCTCAGTTGAGGTA
Source organism: Tegillarca granosa (assembly GCA_029721355.1). Lineage (NCBI taxonomy): Eukaryota > Metazoa > Mollusca > Bivalvia > Arcoida > Arcidae > Tegillarca > Tegillarca granosa. The sequence continues at coordinate 2,192,503 of CM056600.1, forward strand.
AGCTACTGTTTATATAAGTACATGCCTTGTATCCACGGTTCAATCTCAGTTGAGGTAAGCTTCTGTTTATATAAGTACATGCCTTGTATCCACGGTTCAATCTAAGTTTAGGTAAGCTACTCTTTATATAAGTGCATGCCTTGTATCTACGGTTCAATCTCAGTTGAGGTTAGCTACTCTTTATATAAGTACATGCCTTGTATCCACGGTTCAATCTCAGTTGAGGTTAGCTACTCTTTATATAAGTGCATGCCTTGTATCCACGGTTTAATCTCAGTTGAGGTTAGCTACTGTTTATATAAGTGCATGCCTTTTATCCACGGTTCGATCTCAGTTGAGGTAAGCTTTTGTTTATAAAAGTACATGCCTTGTATCCACGGTTCAATCTCAGTTGAGGTAAGCTTCTGTTTATAAAAGTACATGCCTTGTATCCACGGTTCGATCTCAGTTGAGGTAAGCTTCTGTTTATAAAAGTAAATGCCTTGTATCCACGGTTCAATCTCAGTTGAGGTAAGCAACTGTTTATATAAGTACATGCCTTGTATCCACGGTTCAATCTCAGTTGAGGTAAGCTACTCTTTATATAAGTGCATGCCTTGTATCAACGGTTCAATCGTAGTTTAGGTTAGCTACTGTTTATATAAGTGCATGCCTTGTATCCACGGTTCAATCTCAGTTGAGGTTAGCTACTCTTTATATAAGTGCATGCCTTGTATCCACGGTTCAATCTCAGTTAAAGTTACCTCTTGTTTATATAAGTGCATGCCTTGTATCCACGGTTCAATCTCATTTGAGGTAAGCTTCTGTTTATATAAGTGCATGCCTTGTATCCACGGTTCAATCTCAGTTGAGGTTAGCTACTGTTTATATAAGTGCATGCCTTGTATCCACGGTTCAATCTCAGTTGAAGTAAGTTACTGTTTATATAAGTGCATGCCTTGTATCCACGGTTCAATCTCAGTTGAGGTTACCTCTTGTTTTTTTAAGTGCATGCCTTGTATCCACGGTTCAATCTCAGTTGAAGTAAGTCACTGTTTATATAAGTACATGCCTTGTATCCACGGTTTAATCTCATTTGAGGTTAGCTACTGTTTATATAAGTGCATGCCTTGTATCCACGGTTTAATCTCAGTTGAGGTTAGCTACTGTTTATATAAGTGCATGCCTTGTACCAACGGTTCAATCTCAGTTGAGGTTTGCTACTGTTTATATAAGTGCATGCCTTGTATCCACGGTTCAATTTAAGTTGAGGTAAGCTACTGTTTATATAAGTGCATGCCTTGTATCCACGGTTCAATCTAAGTTTAGGTTAGCTACTGTTTATATAAGTGCATGCCTTGTATCCACGGTTCAATCTCAGTTGAGGTTAGCTACTCTTTATATAAGTGCATGCCTTGTATCCACGGTTCAATCTTAGTTGAGGTTAGCTACTCTTTATATAAGTGCATGCCTTGTATCCACGGTTCAATCTCAGTTGAGGTAAGCTTCTGTTTATATAAGTGCATGCCTTGTATCCTCGGTTCAATCTCAGTTGAGGTTAGATACTCTTTATATAAGTGCATTCCTTGTACCAACTGTTCAATCTCAGTTGAGGTTAGCTACTGTTTATTTAAGTGCATGCCTTGTATCAACGGTTCAATCTCAGTTGGATAAGCTTCTGTTTATATAAGTACATGCCTTGTATCCACGGTTCAATCTCAGTTGAGGTAAGCAACTGTTTATATAAGTACATGCCTTGTATCCACGGTTCAATCTCAGTTGAGGTTAGTTACTGTTTATATAAGTGCATGCCTTGTAGCAACGGTTCAATCTCAGTTGAGGTTTGCTACTGTTTATATAAGTACATGCCTTGTATCCACGGTTCAATCTCAGTTGAGGTTAGCTTCTGTTTATATAAGTACATGCCTTGTATCGACGGTTCAATCTCAGTTGAGGTAAGCTACTCTTTTGTATAAGTGCATGCCTTGTACCAACGGTTCAATCTCAGTTGAGGTTTGCTACTGTTTATATAAGTGCATGCCTTGTATCCAAGGTTCAAATTAAGTTTAGGTTAGCTACTGTTTATATAAATGCATGCCTTTTATCCACGGTTCAATCTAAGTTTAGGTTAGCTACTGTTTATATAAGTGCATGCCTTGTACCAACTGTTCAATCTCAGTTGAGGTTAGCTACTGTTTATTTAAGTGCATGCCTTGTATCCACGGTTCAATCTCAGTTGAGGTTAGATACTCTTTATATAAGTGCATGCCTTGTATCAACGGTTCAATCTCAGTTGAGGTTAGCTACTCTTTATATAAGTGCATGCCTTGTACTAACGGTTCAATCTGAGTTGAGGTTAGCTACTGTTTATTTAAGTGCATGCCTTGTATCCACGGTTCAATCTCAGTTGAGGTTAGATACTGTTTATATAAGTGCATGCCTTGTATCAACGGTTCAATCTCAGTTGAGGTTAGCTACTCTCTATATAAGTGCATGCCTTGTACTAACGGTTCAATCTGAGTTGAGGTTAGCTACTGTTTATTTAAGTGCATGCCTTGTATCCACGGTTCAATCTCAGTTGAGGTTAGCTACTGTTTATATAAGTGCATGCCTTGTATCAACGGTTCAATCTCAGTTGGATAAGCTACTGTTTATATAAGTGCATGCCTTGTATCAACGGTTCAATCTCAGTTGAGGTTAGCTACTGTTTATATAAGTACATGCCTTGTATCAACGGTTCAATCTCAATTGGATTAGCTACTGTTTATATAAGTGCATGCCTTGTATCAACGGTTCAATCTCAGTTGAAGTAAGCTTCTGTTTATATAAGTGCATGCCTTGTATCCACGGTTCTATCTCAGTTTAGGTAAGCTTCTGTTTATAAAAGTACATGCCTTGTATCCACGGTTCGATCTCAGTTGAGGTAAGCTTCTGTTTATAAAAGTAAATGCCTTGTATCCACGGTTCAATCTCAGTTGAGGTAAGCAACTGTTTATATAAGTACATGCCTTGTATCCACGGTTCAATCTCAGTTGAGGTAAGCTACTCTTTATATAAGTGCATGCCTTGTATCAACGGTTCAATCTTAGTTTAGGTTAGCTACTGTTTATATAAGTGCATGCCTTGTATCCACGGTTCAATCTCAGTTGAGGTTAGCTACTCTTTATATAAGTGCATGCCTTGTATCCACGGTTCAATCTCAGTTAAGGTTACCTCTTGTTTATATAAGTGCATGCCTTGTATCCACGGTTCAATCTCATTTGAGGTAAGCTTCTGTTTATATAAGTGCATGCCTTGTATCCACGGTTCAATCTCAGTTGAGGTTAGCTACTGTTTATATAAGTGCATGCCTTGTATCCACGGTTCAATCTCAGTTGAAATAAGTTACTGTTTATATAAGTGCATGCCTTGTATCCACGGTTCAATCTCAGTTGAGGTTACCTCTTGTTTATTTAAGTGCATGCCTTGTATCCACGGTTCAATCTCAGTTGAAGTAAGTCACTGTTTATATAAGTACATGCCTTGTATCCACGGTTTAATCTCAGTTGAGGTTAGCTACTGTTTATATAAGTGCATGCCTTGTATCCACGGTTTAATCTCAGTTGAGGTTAGCTACTGTTTATATAAGTGCATGCCTTGTACCAACGGTTCAATCTCAGTTGAGGTTTGCTACTGTTTATATAAGTGCATGCCTTGTATCCACGGTTCAATCTAAGTTTAGGTTAGCTACTGTTTATATAAGTGCATGCCTTGTATCCACGGTTCAATCTAAGTTTAGGTTAGCTACTGTTTATATAAGTGCATGCCTTGTATCCACGGTTCAATCTCAGTTGAGGTTAGCTACTCTTTATATAAGTGCATGCCTTGTATCCACGGTTCAATCTTAGTTGAGGTTAGCTACTCTTTATATAAGTGCATGCCTTGTATCCACGGTTCAATCTCAGTTGAGGTAAGCTTCTGTTTATATAAGTGCATGCCTTGTATCCTCGGTTCAATCTCAGTTGAGGTTAGATACTCTTTATATAAGTGCATTCCTTGTACCAACTGTTCAATCTCAGTTGAGGTTAGCTACTCTTTATATAAGTGCATGCCTTGTACTAACGGTTCAATCTGAGTTGAGGTTAGCTACTGTTTATTTAAGTGCATGCCTTGTATCCACGGTTCAATCTCAGTTGAGGTTAGCTACTGTTTATATAAGTGCATGCCTTGTATCAACGGTTCAATCTCAGTTGAGGTTAGCTACTCTTTATATAAGTGCATGCCTTGTACTAACGGTTCAATCTGAGTTGAGGTTAGCTACTGTTTATTTAAGTGCATGCCTTGTATCCACGGTTCAATCTCAGTTGAGGTTAGCTACTGTTTATATAAGTGCATGCCTTGTATCAACGGTTCAATCTCAGTTGGATAAGCTACTGTTTATATAAGTGCATGCCTTGTATCAACGGTTCAATCTCAGTTGAGGTTAGCTACTGTTTATATAAGTACATGCCTTGTATCAACGGTTCAATCTCAATTGGATTAGCTACTGTTTATATAAGTGCATGCCTTGTATCAACGGTTCAATCTCAGTTGAAGTAAGCTTCTTTTTATATAAGTGCATGCCTTGTATCAACGGTTCAATCTCAGTTGAGGTAAGCTACTGTTTATATAAGTGCATGCCATGTATCCACGGTTCAATCTCAGTTGAGGTTAGCTACTCTTTATATAAGTGCATGCCTTGTACCAACTGTTCAATCTCAGTTGAGGTTAGCTAATGTTTATATAAGTGCATGCCTTGTATCCACGGTTCAATCTCAGTTGAGGTTAGCTACTCTTTATATAAGTGCATGCCTTGTACCAAGTGTTCAATCTCAGTTGGATAAGCTACTTTTTATATAAGTGCATGCCTAGAAGTTAACAACTTTGTGACGTACTGAAGTATGAACCGAGTAAATAAATGATTCAATATAGAAAAAAAATACAAAAAAGTATGACGGAAAAAGCTTATAGTTTACATAATATAACTCATAATTCCCGGTTTTAATTGGAGATGATCATCAAATCGATCACCGTATATTCTCAGATACAATTGTCATCTAGATAAATTTACTAGGCTTACTTAGTCTTAAAATAAGTTATTGTTTGACAATAAAATAAGTAGTATTACGTAAAATACAAAATCAGTATAGATATATAGACGGTTTTCTGATCATATTCGTAATGTGTAGACAAGGCTAAAACTGTTCAAGAATCAGTATTTAGTTTACTCTGGTCAGGCTAAAACTGGTAAAGAATCAGTATTATGTTAAATCTAGTCAGGCTAAAACTGGTAAAGAATCAGTATTATGTTTAATCTAGTCAGGCTAAAACTGGTAAAGAATCAGTATTTTGTTTACTCTAGTCAGGCTAAAACTGGTAAAGAATCAGTATTATGTTTAATCTAGTCAGGCTAAAACTGGTAAAGAATCAGTATTATGTTGAATCTAGTCAGGCTAAAACTGGTAAAGAATCAGTATTATGTTTACTCTAGTTAGGCTTAAACTGGTAAAAAATCAGTATTATGTTGAATCTAGTCAGGCTAAAACTGGTAAAGAATCAGTATTATGTTTACTCTAGTTAGGCTTAAACTGGTAAAAAATCAGTATTATGTTGAATCTAGTCAGGCTAAAACTGGTAAAGAATCAGTATTTTGTTTAATCTAGTCAGGCTAAAACTGGTAAAGAATCAGTATTATGTTTACTTGAGTCAGGCTAAAACTGGTAAAGAATCAGTATTATGTTTACTCTAGTTAGGCTTAAACTGGTAAAGAATAAGTATTATGTTTACTCTAGTTAGGCTAAAACTGGTAAAGAATCAGTACTTTGTTTACTCTAGTTAGGCTTAAACTGGTAAAAAATCAGTATTATGTTGAATCTAGTCAGGCTAAAACTGGTAAAGAATCAGTATTTTGTTTAATCTAGTCAGGCTAAAACTGGTAAAGAATCAGTATTATGTTTACTCTAGTCAGGCTAAAACTGGTAAAGAATCAGTATTTTGTTTAATCTAGTCAGGCTAAAACTGGTAAAGAATCAGTATTATGTTTACTCTAGTTAGGCTTAAACTGGTAAAGAATAAGTATTATGTTGAATCTAGTCAGGCTAAAACTGGTAAAGAATCAGTATTATGTTTACTCTAGTTAGGCTAAAACTGGTAAATAATCAGTATTTTGTTTACTCTAGTTAGGCTAAAACTGGTTAAGAATCAGTATTTAGACTCTAGTCAGGCTAAAACTGGTAAAGAATCAATATTATGTTTACTTTGGTTAGGTTAAACTGGTAAAGAATCAGTATTTAGTTTACTCTAGTCAGGCTAAAACTGGTAAAGAATCAGTATTATGTTTACTCTAGTTACGCTAAAACTGGTAAAGAATCAGTATTATGTTGAATCTAGTCAGGCTAAAACTGGTAAAGAATCAGTATTATGTTTACTCTAGTTACGCTAAAACTGGTAAAGAATCAGTATTATGTTGAATCTAGTCAGGCTAAAACTGGTAAAGAATCAGTATTATGTTTACTCTAGTTAGGCTAAAACTGGTAAATAATCAGTATTTTGTTTACTCTAGTTAGGCTAAAACTGGTTAAGAATCAGTATTGAGACTCTAGTCAGGCTAAAACTGGTAAAGAATCAATATTATGTTTACTTTGGTTAGGTTAAACTGGTAAAGAATCAGTATTTAGTTTACTCTAGTCAGGCTAAAACTGGTAAAGAATCAGTATTTAGTTTACTCTAGTCAGGCTAAAACTGGTAAAGAATCAGTATTATGTTTACTCTAGTCAGGCTAAAACTGGTAAAGAATCAGTATTATGTTTACTCTAGTCAGGCTAAAACTGGTAAAGAATCAGTATTTTGTTTAATCTAGTCAGGCTAAAACTGGTAAAGAATCAGTATTATGTTTACTTGAGTCAGGCTAAAACTGGTAAAGAATCAGTATTATGTTTACTCTAGTTAGGCTTAAACTGGTAAAGAATAAGTATTATGTTTACTCTAGTTAGGCTAAAACTGGTAAAGAATCAGTACTTTGTTTACTCTAGTTAGGCTTAAACTGGTAAAAAATCAGTATTATGTTGAATCTAGTCAGGCTAAAACTGGTAAAGAATCAGTATTTTGTTTAATCTAGTCAGGCTAAAACTGGTAAAGAATCAGTATTATGTTTACTCTAGTTAGGCTTAAACTGGTAAAGAATAAGTATTATGTTTACTCTAGTTACGCTAAAACTGGTAAAGAATCAGTATTATGTTGAATCTAGTCAGGCTAAAACTGGTAAAGAATCAGTATTATGTTTACTCTAGTTAGGCTTAAACTGGTAAATAATCAGTATTTTGTTTACTCTAGTTAGGCTGAAACTGGTTAAGAATCAGTATTTAGACTCTAGTCAGGCTAAAACTGGTAAAGAATCAATATTATGTTTACTTTGGTTAGGTTAAACTGGTAAAGAATCAGTATTTAGTTTACTCTAGTCAGGCTAAAACTGGTAAAGAATCAGTATTTAGTTTACTCTAGTCAGGCTAAAACTGGTAAAGAATCAGTATTATGTTTACTCTAGTCAGGCTAAAACTGGTAAAGAATCAGTATTATGTTTACTCTAGTCAGGCTAAAACTGGTAAAGAATCAGTATTTAGTTTACTCTAGTCAGGCTAAAACTGGTAAAGAATCAGTATTATGTTTACTCTAGTTAGGCTAAAACTGGTAAAGAATCAGTATTATGTTGAATCTAGTCAGGCTAAAACTGGTAAAGAATCAGTATTATGTTTACTCTAGTTAGGCTAAAACTGGTAAAGAATCAGTATTATGTTTACTCTAGTCAGGCTAAAACTGGTAAAGAATCAGTATTTAGTTTACTCTAGTCAGGCTAAAACTGGTAAAGAATCAGTATTATGTTTACTCTAGTCAGGCTAAAACTGGTAAAGAATCAGTATTATGTTTACTCTTGTCAGGCTAAAACTGGTAAAGAATCAGTATTTAGTTTACTCTAGTCAGGCTAAAACTGGTAAAGAATCAGTATTATGTTTACTCTAGTTAGGCTAAAACTGGTAAAGAATCAGTATTATGTTGAATCTAGTCAGGCTAAAACTGGTAAAGAATCAGTATTATGTTTACTCTAGTTAGGCTAAAACTGGTAAAGAATCAGTATTTATGTTTACTCTAGTTAGGCTAAAACTGGTAAAGAATCAGTATTAGTTTACTCTAGTCATATAGAGCCGAATGTAAAGTACAACTCTATAGGACGAATAAAGTGTAAAGTACACTAACATTCATGTAGTTAAATTGGGTAAGCCGTAAGGGTGAGCGTTAACGGTAATAGAAATAGAACCCGATAGGGTGAAGAATGAAGGTAGTACGCCGGTAGTTGTTATATAGGGTCAAGTGAAATATAATACTCGATAGGGCGAAGAATGAAGTGTGGAGAGGTAGTACGCCGGTTGTTGTTATATAGGGTCAAGTGAAATGTACAACTCGATAGGGCGAAGAATGAAATGTGGAGAGGTAGTACGCCGTTAGTTGTTATATAGGGTCAAGTGAAATGTACAACTCCATAAGGCGAAGAATGAAGTGTGGAGAGGTAGTACGCCGGTAGTTGTTATATAGGGTCAAGTGAAATATAATACTCGATAGGGCGAAGAATGAAGTGTGGAGAGGTAGTACGCCGGTTGTTGTTATATAGGGTCAAGTGAAATGTACAACTCGATAGGGCGAAGAATGAAGTGTGGAGAGGTAGTACGCCGGTAGTTGTTATATAGGGTCAAGTGAAATGTACAACTCCATAGGGCGAAGAATGAAATGTGGAGAGGTAGTACGCCGTTAGTTGTTATATAGGGTCAAGTGAAATGTACAACTCCATAGGGCGAAGAATGAAGTGTGGAGAGGTAGTACGCCGGTAGTTGTTATATAGGGGCAAGTAAAATGTACAAGTCGATAGGGTGAAAAATAAACTGTGCATGAGTAGTGCACCAACCCTTGGGAGCTGTCTATGCTAAGTTGACATTAGCTTTCTTTTGCTTTTGTATTCAATTCCCTGTTCTCTATGCTAAAAGACATCGATATACATTGCATGCATCATGCTATAATTTTTTAATACATAAAAAAGCTTAAAATATCAAGACAACAGACTTTTTATCGAGTGTGGAATATAATCCTTAGAAACTGGCATCAATATTGAACAAGACTTTGTCATAATTGAGCATGCAAGGCTTTTATTATATTGCCAGACACCTAAAATAACATTTGTCTTTTTCTGTTATTTAGTCAGTATGCCAAGAAGGTTGAATCAAAGCGAAATTTTTGTTTCTTATTATAATTATAATGGTATGAGTTAATAGATAATGAATATATTGCTGTGCTTGTTAAAGGACATGGATTGGCTAAAAACTACTTAAACCCTTTACGTTCGTACCGATCAAAATTCTTTTAAGCGTATGCGTAATAAGAAAACTGCAACAATTGTGGTTTTGTTGAACGATTTGTTTAAGAAATATTTCATTTGAAAATGCATAAATATCAGAATTTTAATACTAATTCTGCTTATTCTATCAGGAAAGCCAATACTCAATATTGATTTTTCTCATTTCAAAAATACTTCAAATAGAAAAAAAAATCTTATTACCAGAAATCAAATTTAGAACCGAAATGTAAAGAATTTGATTTTTATTTCTAGTCTATAAAGACAATATCGATCTTAGGTCACTATTAAAACAATGCGTTTAAATCTAGGGTGTAAAAATCATGTCAAATCCACTCCACTCCACAAATATGACCATATCAGTAGGCCTAAATAACTTGTACATCCTATAATAATAATAATAATAATAATAATAATAATAATAATAATAATAATAATAATAATAATAATAATAAATACAATCCAATAATTTAAAAATGATAGAGATTCCTTTAATAATTGCAAGCATGAGCGTAAATGTAAAAAGTCGCCGAATGTACTTGTACATAAACAAAAATAGAATTGGTGTATTTGTTTTAAGTTTTTTCAGTATCTTTAAGTAAACAACGATACCAAGTATTTATCAGTTACGGTGAAAGCAATATACAATGTTCTTATGAATAAAGCTAGATTTGTTGGTGTGTTAGATGTTGTTTTACGTCACATCAGCAATTATGAATTAGTACACATTGATTGCAATATTAAAAGTGACCGTGAAATCTGTCACAATGTCGCAGATAAACAATCAGTCGTACCGAGCCTCAGACCACTCAGTCGTACCGAGACTCAGACGAATCAGTCGTACCGAGACTTGGACCAATCGGTCGTACCGAGACTCGGACCAATCAGTCGTACCGAGACTCAGACGAATCAGTCGTACCGAGACTTGGACCAATCGGTCGTACCGAGACTCGGACCAATCAGTCGTACCGAGACTCAGACGAATCAGTCGTACCGAGACTTGGACCAATCGGTCGTACCGAGACTCGGACCAATCAGTCGTACCGAGACTCAGACTGCTCAGTCATACCGAGACTCAGACTACTCAGTCGTTCCATGAGTCCGACCACTCAGTCGTACCGAGACTCAGACCACTTAATCGTAAAGAGACTCAGACCACTCAGTCGTACCGAGACTGAGACCAATCGGTCGTACCGAGACTGAGACCAACCAGTCGTACCGAGACTGAGAACAACCAGTCGTACCGAGACTCAGACCAATCAGTCGTACCGAGACTCAGATCACTCAGTCGTACCGAGACTCAGACCACTCAGTCGAACCGAAACTCGGACCACTCAGTCGTACCGAGACTCAGACCACTCAGTCTTACCGAGACTCGGATCACTCAGTCGTACCGAGACTCAGACCAATCAGTCGTACCGAGACTCAGACCAATCAGTCATACCGAGACTGAGACCAACCAGTCATACCGAGACTGAGACCAACCAGTCGTACCGAGACTCAGACCACTCAGTCGTACCGAGACTCAGACCAATCAGTCGTACCAAAACTCAGACCACTCAGTCGTACCGAGACTCAGACCAATCAATCGTTCCGAGACTCAGACCACTCAGTCGTACCGAGACTCAGAACAATCAGTCGTACCGAGACTCAGACCAATCAGTCGTACCGAGACTCAGACCACTCGGTCGTACCGAGACTCAGACCAATCAGTCGTACCAAGACTCAGACCAATCAGTCGTACCGAGACTCAGACCAAACAGTCGTTCCGAGACTCAGACCACTCAGTCGTACCGAGACTCAGAACAATCAGTCGTACCGAGACTCAGACCAATCAGTCGTACCGAGACTCAGACCACTCAGTCGTACCGAGACTCAGACCACTCAGTCGTACCGAGACTCAGACCAATCGGTTGTACCGAGACTCAGACCACTCAGTCGTTCTGTGACTCCGACCACTCAGTCGTACCGAGACTCAGACCACTCAATCGTACCGAAACTCAGACCACTCAGTCGTACCGAGACTCAGACCAATCAGTCGTATCGAGACTCAGATCTCTCAGTCGTACCGAGACTCAGACCACTCAATCGTACCGAGACTCAGACCACTCAGTCGTACCGAGACTCAGACCAATCAGTCGTATCGAGACTCAGACCAATCAGTCGTATCGAGACTCAGACAACTCAGTCGTACCAAGACTGAGAACAACCAGTCGTACCGAGACTCAGACCAATCAGTCGTACCGAGACTTAAACCAATCAGTCGTACCGAGACTCAGACCACTCAGTCGAACCGAGCATCAGACCAATCAGTCGTACCGAGACTCAGACCAATCAGTGGTACCGAGACTCAGATCACTCAGTCTAACCGAGACTCGGACCACTCAGTCGTACCGAGACTCAGACCAATCAGTCGTACCGAGACTCAGACCAATCAGTCGTACCGAGTCTGAGACCTATCAGTCATACCGAGACTGAGACCAACCAGTCATACCGAGACTGAGACCAACCAGTCGTACCGAGACTCAGACCACTCAGTCGTACCGAGACTCAGACCAATCAGTCGTACCAAAACTCAGACCACTCAGTCGTACCGAGACTCAGACCAATCAATCGTTCCGAGACTCAGACCACTCAGTCGTACCGAGACTCAGAACAATCAGTCGTACCGAGACTCAGACCAATCAGTCGTACCGAGACTCAGACCACTCAGTCGTACCGAGACTCAGATCAATCAGTCGTACCGAGACTCAGACCAATCAGTCGTACCGAGACTCAGACCACTCAGTCGTACCGAGACTCAGACCAAACAGTCGTACCGAGACTCAGACCACTCAGTCGTACCGAGACTCAGACCAATCGGTTGTACCGAGACTCAGACCACTCAGTCGTTCTGTGACTCCGACCACTCAGTCGTACCGAGACTCAGACCACTCAATCGTACCGAGACTCAGACCACTCAGTCGTACCGAGACTCAAACCAATCAGTCGTATCGAGACTCAGACCTCTCAGTCGTACCGAGACTCAGACCACTCAGTCGTACCGAGACTGAGAACAACCAGTCGTACCGAGACTCAGACCAATCAGTCGTACCGAGACTTAAACCAATCAGTCGTACCGAGACTCAGACCACTCAGTGGTACTGAGCCTCAGACCAATCAGTCGTACCGAGACTCAGACCAATCAGTGGTACCGAGACTCAGACCACTCAGTCGTACCGAGACTGAGACCACTCAGTCGTACCGAGACTCAGACCAATCAGTCGTATCGAAACTCAGACCACTCAGTCGTACCAAGACTCAGACCAATCAGTCGTACTGAGACTCAGACCAATCAGTCGTACCGAGACTCAGACCAATCAGTCGTACCGAGAATCGGACCAGCTTGTCATACTGAGACCCAGATGAATCAGTCGTACGGAGATTCAGACCACTCAGTCGAGACAACCAGTGAAGACAGACCTACGACAAAGAAAATCTTTTTCTGCTTGAGTTTGTCCGGTGTCGAACCTTAATTGGTTAAACGACTTTGGTGTTTTGGAATGTTTTAAACACACGGCGGCACCGAAGCCCTATATAACGAAGGTGTTATATGAAAAGAGATTTTCTATTTAATTATAACGACTAATGAATCATAAGTAAGCAAAATATATACTTGTACACGTAGTTGATATTTACTGTAATTCTATTATGATATCCAATACAAGAATGGTAAGTCGACCCAGATGTCAAAATTATTAAGTTTATGTTTTTGCAAATAGGTACAAGGTACTATTATCTTTTATTTGACTTTTTTATTTGTATTTTTTTTATTTCTTATATTATGTTTACTGGATTAGTGGACACGTGGTTAATCTCGTTAATTCGTGATTCAATGATCCTGGATTTAAATCAATTGGTTAATCTCGTCGATTTGTGATTCAATGATCCTGGGTTAAAATCTAAACCAGATTTTTTTTTTTTTTTTTTTTTTTTTTTTTTTTTTTTTTTTTTTTTTTTTTGAGGTCAACCACCCAACATTGTAGTATTTTTGATTGTTTGTTAGAGTTAAGCTTGGTGGTTGAAAAATGGACTCATTGATGAATAACGTACCCGATTACTTTTTCAGTTAAAAATAAATAGATGTTTTTAAATTTTTTACAAAGAATGCATTTCAAAAGTCTGTACATAATTATCACTTGCTAATTTCGAAAATCCAGTATAGGCATCCTATAAATAAAAACATTTACTGTCCCTTATTTGTTGAACAGTTTTAATCTCCACCCATAAAAAAGAACTTTAAGTAGATAAGTTGATTTTCTATCGAATTTGAACTTTTTTTATCGTGTTAAAATAACAACAAATATCTTAATAATATTAATTTTGTATTAGTTAAACACATTAGCAATCAGTATCAAGACTAATCTAAAGATATTCCGCTACTTACCGAAAAACAGTCCTTTATTACACATAATCACGTTGAAATTTAATCTTAAAATAGCCATTTTTCAAAAATACTTTTTAGATATTCCACTCCTAATCGGATCACAGTTCTTTATAAGAAATTTAATCTTGAAATATGCATCTTTCAAAGATACTTTTAAGATATTCCGCTCCTAACCGAGTCACGGTCCTTAATAACAAATTAACACACTGAACTTTAAACGCAGGTTAAAATTAACATCTTTTTTTACTTGATTTATTTGCTCATACATTTTTTTCAAATATCTAGAAGGGTCATGAGTGTCCGAATGGCCTAAATACTTAGCTTCCGGGTCATAGTGTCTTATCCACCAGGCTTCAATCCGATCTAAATGTAACGGTGCTGATTTTGAATTTCTATGTAACATGGCAACTAATTTTAATGCTTTATTTTAATAGAAATTCAAAATCAGCTTATGGCACTAGTGTTAAAATGAACATCCGCCTATAGAATACAAAATTTGTTACAATTATATTTACACTTTAAACATCCAAAAAGATAGTAGCAAAACAAAATCGTTTGAATATTAATACTTCGATAAAACAATAAATTATGTGTTAAAAATTATTTCAGAAAACTGCATTTCGTATACATCCATACGAAAACGAAAATTTTGATGGAAATAAAAGTGTTTTTCATTTAATACACATAAAGCGCATTCTTCTCCATCAAAGATATTTTGGCTACCAAAATTTATTTTAATTTTTTTTATGTTTTGCAAATTTTTGTTGATGGAGAGGGATGTGCTGGTATTAAAATTTGGATAAGACTTCCTTTTGTCACGTGACCCCCATTCTTCAATTCTATGTAAAAATTTTGCAGAAATATTTTTACCAAAGTGCTCAATATCGCTTGATTTTGTCATTTTAGATCATTTCAGTCGCAAATAAAATTTGAGTGGAGGGTACGAAAGGAATTCTTTCCGAAATTTGGGGATGAAGATAATACACACTAACCTTCAATCGCCATAAACAATATACATATTGCATACAATTGAGGATTCGCGGTTTATGTGATTTGCCCCATTATCTCCTTTAACAGTTCATACCTTGATGATACCAAAAACAAATGTCAATCCTTATATTTACAATCATGCCCATTCATAAAATAAAAAAGGGGAAAAAAACAACAATTTTGGTTTCATTTTATTTTTCTTGTCAAATGCATTTTTTTTGAAATTTTCCCCTGCAAACGGGTCTTACAGTTTGGCCATGCCAACTAAAATTGTCCATGCTAAATATGATTTTAAAAAGGAAAAATTAATTATTAATGTTAAAAGTAAAATTAAAATTTGCGAATGACTGAATGGAAGATAAGGAAGTGGGAATATCAACTGGGACTTTTTGCTGGTTTTGCAAACATTAAGATATTCCTACGCCATTCGGAATTATTTACGCGTTAACTGTTCATTGGAAAATAACGTCAGTCAGTCGTAAAAGATTCATCTAGGCAGTGATAATTATATTGTAAATATTTTATTATAACCAAAAGCATACACCTATAGGTATGTACAATATAATATACATTTACGTTCATGGCGGGGCAAATCATTAGTATACAAAAAAAAAAAAAAAAAAAAAAAAAAAAAAAAAAAAAAAAAAAAAAAAAAGTAGAATAAATTATTATCTTTTGGAATGAAAGAGGCGTGGTGGTGGGTGGATGGACAAAGTAAATTATGTTGGAGATTGTCTTAATAGAGTTGCTTTAATGAGAAAAATTCCAAGGTTACGAAGTTCTTGTAATTTTGAACACGTAGAAGATGTAAATGAAGTCTCTTTTTATTTGTTTTAATGTATTATATATTTTTTCTTTATTTTACAATATTTTTCTTTTTTAAACACAGTGTATATACTATATCAACAAATAACCAAATTAAACTATGCACTGCTCATCTGATCACATTATTGAAACTTGTCATATATGTAACAACGTTACTGTTTATTATGCATGTAAAACACAAAACTACTATTATTGTAATGTAGGCGCTGCATAAATTCATAGACGAAAATCATGTATTGTAAATTTTCAATTTCACAATTACCTGTACATGTAATAACAGGCCCATGGGCCTTAAAGCTCATCTGAGGAAATGTCCAAAAACTTGCAGAGCTTAATTACAAAAACTTTACAAAATTCCCCGAGTTTAGAAATCATGTAATAATTAATCAGAAATATCTAGTCACATTTCATTTATAAATAGCTTATATGCATGATTTAAATAGTACAATGAATACTTTCTAAATAATGCTTTTGACATTTGAACATATGACCTTGAACCTTATATCCAAATGATCGTAATATCAATACCTACAATATTCTAATATACATGCTTGTACAAAAAGTTAATGGTTGTCAAGATAATTTAAAATTTCAGTCTTCTTCTACAGCTATGACCTTGACCTTTGAACATTTGATCTTGACCGATATATCAAAATGATCATCATATCAATACTTACAATATTCTTATATACATGCCTTTACAAAAAGTTAACAATTTTCAAGATAATTCACAATTTCAGTACACATATGCAGCTATGACCTTCACCTTTTAACATATGACCTTGAACCATATATCAAAATGATTGTCATATCAATACCTACATTATTCTAATATACATGCATACACAAAAAGTTCATAGTTTTCAAGATAATTTACAATTCCAATCTTCTTCTACAGATATGACCCTAAACTTTCAACATATGACCTTGAACCATATATCAAAATGATTGTCATACCAATACCTACAATATTCTAATATACATGCCTTTACAAAAAGAGAATAGTTTTCAAGATAATTAACAATTTCAGTACACTTACACAGCTATGACCTTGATCTTTCAATATATGACCTTGAACCATATATCAAAATGATCATCATATAAATACTTACAATATTCCGATATACATGCCTATACAAAAAGTTAACAGTTTTCAAGATAATTTACAATTTCAGTTGACGTATATAGCTCTGACCTTCATCTTTCAACATATGACCTTGAACCATATATCAAAATGATTGTCATATCAATACCTACAATATTCTAATATACATGCCTATACAAAAAGCTTATAGTTTTCAAGCTAATACACAATTTTAGTATTAATAAGCAAAATATAACATTTCAGGGGCAACAACTCCTACGTGGATTATCATATAGTTGCGAAACTTGGAACCTTTTTAAATTTGTCATGGGGAACATTTTAACAATGTTTTGAATTCACATATGTCTTAATATTTGCAAGAAAATTGCCTAAGATCATGACCTTCTTTGTGACCTTGATCCTATTTTAAAAGTAATTTCAAGAAAAAATGAAACTGAAAACCCCATGTCAATATCTGTTCAAAATTTCAAGTTATAACAATTTGAAGCCATTTACGAAATATTTAAAATTAAACGCAAAAACGCGTTACCCATTTTTCGACCAATTCACGAATTGAACCAAACTATAGGTGTTAACGACGCACGCACAGACCTTTCGGTCAGGTGAGCTAAACATGCGAAAGTTACCAATGGCACATTTTCACATTCAGTTTTTACTGCCTAGTAACAATTTTAAGATGTCATTTCGTCATGTTTCAACAGTCACACTACTCAAAAGCTAACTAGAAACCATAAGTTTTAACAAAATCATATTTCTTTTCAATCGTAATTCATAATTTTGAAACGCAAATATATAAAGACACGATAGGCTAAGATTTATTTGACTGTAGCCTCGAGTCAATGTTACATATAGAGGTCTCCCAAAGGTGTAACCTTGTTTCTCGGAATTTTTCCTATAGGCGAATAGCTCGGCTTATTGAGATTCATCCTTTGTAATGACTTTCTTCTGGCTCTACGGCTTCCTCTGCAATCTGTGAAGGGACAATAGCTTAGGGCTAAGGAATCTTGACCGGGGAGAGGGCGGGGGGGGGAATTTATTTCCACACTCCGCATTCTTAATTTATTTTAGCGAAAATAAAATGATCTTTTATAGAATTATTTTAATTTAGCCAGAATGCAAATTAAAGTTGTTTAAACTAATTTTAAAAAACGAGACATTAATTTCTTCACTAGAAAATGTAGTTATTTAAAATCTGGTACTGATTTTATTAAATAGATCTTAAACAATATAAGGAATTGCTAAATTGCGTGATCAAATACAATTTGATTCTAAATTCTTTAAATTGATGGTATTAAATTATATAATTATGACAGAAACACGTGCTAGAATTGTAAGAAAATCCAAATGTTATATAATAATGAAGAAATGGATAAAATTTTATAATTGTATATTTTTAAGTAAATTATTTTTTGTAATTTTGCATATGACGTCAATCTGAATTGCTTGATCTTCAAAACAAACATTTCATTTATCTACTCATGCACAGACAGTAGAACCATGAACTTCAATTACAGCTATATCACCGGGGAACCTATATTTCCACAATTGTAAACAATAACTTATCAGTAAAAATAAAATATTTGTCCATCAAAAACAATTTACACAATTTTATATTATCATGGCTTAACAATGCTTTATTTAATATTCATGCTGTGACTAATTATAACGGTATTATTTTGGTTTTTTGAATTGTTTTTAAAATCAAAGTAAAAGCCCCTTTTGTCTGGAAATGATAACAAACGTATTTAAATACTTTCAATTTCAATTTATATTGTAATAAAGGGATTGATAGACGACCAATGTAATTGTTGTAGATCAGTAGGTTATTGTGTATAGAGGGAATACAATAATCAAAACGTTATTTCCAAACTTGAACCATTTAATAACAAATGTTTTTTTTTTGTGATCTTTGTTTTTATAGTTTATTAATTGTGACATAACGCAATATGTTTTTCTTTCCTTGTTTTGTTTCTTCCATATTGTTTAGAGTTGAGTTGAGTAATGGTGTTTAACGTCCCAGTCAAGAATATTTCCCTTGTATCGAGACGTCGCTAGCTATAGGCGAAAGCGCAGAAATTTTGCCTGTGCGTTGCGCTGATGGCATTATACAGCAGGGTTCTTTATCGTGCCATGCCTGTCATGACACGGGACCTAGTTTATTTTAAGTTCCCATCCGAAAGAACCGTGACTTTCATTTGGTAATGCCGAGTGCTTGGCGAAAGAACAGTCACTACCCACTTTCAAGTCTTGGGTCAGACCCGGTCGGGAACCCACGACCTTCCACTTACGGAGCGAGCACTCTACCAACTGAGCTACCGCAGTGGCCATATTGTTTAGAAAAAAAATCACACACTCAGAGCAGTGTAAAAATTCATTCCCAAAACATGTGTTTTTGATCATTTTAACTGGCTAATGAACAACTCTAATCAAACATCGAAAGAAAAAGCGTTTTAGCAATGGTTCTGTAACATATTCTGTTAAACCTATTTCTCTATTTTTTTGTGTAATTTATATTAACATATATAATGGAAAATAATTTACGAAAGTTGTCATAATCAGAATTTTTTTTCAATCGACCCTTTTTCTTGAAATGAAATTTATATGAGTCAATTATCGCTCATCAGCGACACGAAACAGACACTGTTTTATTTTTGGTGACTAGTTGTGAGTTAACTCATTTGTATTCTACTGATAGATAACTTTTAACGATTGAGGTGGATTACTTTAAATTTGATTCTTAAGTCTGCGTGGGTCGGTATAATTTGATTTTTCAGAACCTATAACGGTAATATTAACAATTTTTCTGTATTTTATTTTTTTTTACAAATAGATCAATTTTTTATACCAGTATTGATAGCCCTTACCGTTCAGACACCTCTATATACTTATCAATGCAACAACAAATACATATGTACTTATCGTATTTCAATGTTGATTGTGTATTTCATTTTTTTAATGGTTTTCTATAGGGTGTTCACGACAGGGAAGTAGTGTCACCTGTGATTGAATTTGACGAACGGGACTAACACGTCCACCTACTGATTTTATACCATGGCACACCAAAATAATAGCATGTAGCTGTTGACCTGTGTACAACTTAATTTATACGATCACATCTCAGTTTAAAATGTGTTTAACACTAATAGTTGGTAGTAGAGTTGAGCTATTTAACGCCACAGTCAAGATTCTATCACATATATCAGGTAAATTAGAGGAAACTAAAGAATCCGAAAAATCAATCTATTTTTTGAAAGCGAAAGGGAAATTTTTCTTACACTAGGAACTTCCTTCTTCTTCTTCTTCCTGCCATGTGCAAAATTTTGAATATTATTCAGAATTGTCCACATGACATTCCCAATACTGAGTAGGATTCTTTGTAAGATATCATGACTCAGGCGCATGATATTGGCAGTTAAAATCGTCTATATACAATTAAGCGAGTAAAAACAAGTTTGTTTGATTAATACTAAAATGATATTTATAATGTTTGGGTTTCTAGTTACATGAACATTCTTTTTAGAAAGTTTAGACAGTAAAAACATTGTATTAACACTTAAATTCATGATAAATGTAAAAAAAAAATCGATGATTAAATGATTAAAATAAAAGCAATTAGTAAGAATGAATACAAAATAGAGTTTGATTTGTTATTGCCTAAGTGTGTAGAGTAATAACGCTTGATGAATGTTTGTTATTAGAAAGCGATAGGTAACTTCTTCAGACTTATTAGTTCAACCTTCTTACTTCTAAATTCAAAGTCTAAACAGAGTTTTACTTAAATGGAGGACGATTGTAAATAATACAAGATCTAGCAAACTACAATAAATAAACTGACAAACGACAAGAAATAAACGACAAACGACAAGAAATAAACTGACAAACGACAAGAAATAAACGACAAACGACAAGAAAAAACGAACAAACGACAAGAAAAAAAACGAACAAACGACAAGAAATAAACAACAAACGACAAGAAAAAAAACGAACAAACGACAAAAATAAACAACAAACGACAAGAAAAAAAACGAACAAACGACAAGAAATAAACGGACAAACGACAAGAAAAAAAACGAACAAACGACAAGAAATAAACGGACAAACGACAAGAAATTAACGACAAACGACAAGAAATAAACGGACAAACGACAAGAAATAAACAACAAACGACAAGAAAAAAACGAACAAACGACAAGAAAAAAAAAACACGAACAAACGACAAGAAATAAACAACAAACGACAAGAAAAAAAAACGAACAAACGACAAGAAATAAACAACAAACGACAAGAAAAAAAAACGAACAAACGACAAGAAATAAATGGACAAACGATAATAAATAAACAGACAAACAACAAGATATAAACGAACAAACGACAAGAAATAAACGAACAAACGACAAGAAATAAACGAACAAACGACAAGAAATAAACGGACAAACGATAATAAATAAACGGACAAACGACAAGAAATGAACAACAAACGACAAGAAAAAAAAACGAACAAACGACAAGAAATAAACGGACAAACGAAAATAAATAAACGGACAAACAACAAGAAATTAACGGACAAACGACAAGAAAATAACGACAAACGACAAGAAATAAACTGACAAACGACAAAAAATAAACAAACAAATAACAAACAATTAACGAACAAACAAGAAATAAACGAACAAACGATAATAAATAAACAAACAAACGACAAGAAATAAACGAACAAACGACAAGACATAAACGAACAAACGATAATAAATAAACAAATAAACGACAAGAAATAAACGAACAAACGACAAGAAATAAATGAACAAACGACAAGAAATAAACAAACAAACTACAAGAAATAAACGGACAAACGAAAATAAATATACGAACAAATAACAAGCAATTAACGAACAAACAAGAAATAAACGAACAAGCGACAAGATATTAACGGACAAACGATAATAAATAAACGGACAAACTGCCTTTACAACTTGACCAATCTGTTTTACAGTTATTTTTTCCAAAATAGTTTTGTCTGTCCCGTCAGTTTTAACAATAATAACTTATTGATTCAAATCGAAATGAAGAATATTTTAAATTTCTTAAATGAAAGAAAATTTTATTTAAATGAACTAGCAGATCTTATCACGTACATTTCTATAAAAAATTATTAAATCTCTGCTATGATTGCATATTGGTCAATAATAATACTTTTTTAAATATTGCAAATAGGATTGATGCAGAGGTGATCATCAGTACACAAAATGTTAAAATAGCTTTATAATTGCACTTACACTAAACTATCAGCAATAGGTTTGTCTGACCCCACACCCCTGGCAGTACTTAATAGCTCGTTGTGGCTTATTTTTTATATCTTGTCACGTAATTAAAACAAACGTGTCTATAGTAAGGGGATATGTTGTATCCCCATTGGAATGCCTGTATAATTGGTTTTTTAAAGCAAAAATCAAGACTGTAGGATTTCACAATTATTTACATTTGATTTTAGATTTGTTTTATCACAAAACAATAACGCTTATACAGACTGCTTTACGATATGTCAAAGAAAGCCATTACGACATTGTGGTCGGTTGTATCAATTTAGAAGTAGGTTCAAACATTCAAACTGTAGAATAATATCGGCTATTAGATCTATAGATTTGTTTTAATTTGATCTCTATAACATTCTAAATGACGTAACTTGTGTATTTATAATTCATTGAGTGACGTCATTCATTTTATCACTGGCATTTCAGTTTACTTAAGAAATAAAGTATTTTTCCAATGTCTTTGTACAGGTATAAGAACAATGGCCGAAGGCTTTTAATGCAAAAAAATTTGAGCCGACCCATCGTCCTTGAAAGAGACTTTTTTTCTTGTATTTAAAACATTTATGACAAAATTTTGTGTTTTAGTAAAATAATTTTCGTAAAAATATGAGATTTTGAGAAATCTAACTAACCTTTCCCATATCTGTCACGATGGACTCAGCCTGTGGTTCAAAAGTTGGTCGATGACGTAAAGGCCCCTCCTCCATTTGACACAATTTGGCGGAAAAAAGAAATAAACCTTGTCAATTAATATTTAATATTTATTTAACAACTGATATATGGTAGCAATAAATATAAATGCTAACATTTTCATATTGAAAGTAAAATAACATCCTGAAAAACTTGAATTTGTTTTAAAAAAAAGAAGAAGACTGAACACTTTACATTACCATATCCAGTTGCGAATTGTGACGTTTGTAGTGCTTGTTGTGCTAGGGCCAGCAACTTGCGGTAAAAGGAAATTGTGTCATGAGGTCATGAGGTATCCTTGTGTGCTGCATGCTTGTAGATGTTGGAGTGTTTTTATCTAGTCTTGTCCAAAATAGTGTTTTGAGCAGTTGACAAATCCCAGAGTGTAACTTCTTACAGAAGATTTTCATCTGTGCCCGGAGAAGAACATAATCTTTCATATTTCAGTAACAGCATGACTGAGTTCTTGTATGGTAGAAGCTTGGAGTGAGCTGTGTGATACCTACTACAACTTGCACGTTTATTTTATTAATTTATTCAATCATTTTTTATTGTTTTAATGACTATTGTAGTATTATTTATTATGTGTTTTTTCTCTGTCTTTCGTGTTTTTGTAAACATAAGCACACTGAACACTGAGATTGTATTTTCTTACGCGGTGAAAAGTAAGGCACCGAGATCACGTGACAGAATGTGTTCACATAGTTCCAAAGGACAGTGGGTATTGAACGCTTTATACAGGAAAACCATATAAAGTTGTAAATATAAACGGTTACAAAACAAAAAAATTGTTAATATAAATATGTGGCAGTCACGCAGTTTGAAATAATAATAATAATAATAATAATAATAATAATAATAATAATAATAATAATAATAACAACAACAACAACAACAACAACAACAACAACAACAACAACAACAATAATAATAATAATAATGATGATGATGATGATGATGATGATAATAATAAAAATAATAATAATAATAATAATAATAATAATAATAATAATAAAAATAAAAATAATAATAAACAAGTAATCCAATATTAACATGGTCATCTATTATAATTATTTTTGTGGTATTATGACACCAAAACTGACTTTAATTTATTGATCTGTATTATTATGTTTATGTTGCACATTTAATGGTTACATGGAGGCAAAGATTCTATAAAATTGCCTGTTTATAAGTTGTAAACTGTAAAGAAACTATAACTCCAATGTTCCCAATACATACAACTTAATTTGCTCTATGGTTTATATATATTTTATGGCCTTTAATCATATGTTTTATTAGAATGACTAAAAACTGATAAAAACGTATTGTAAAATCAATCCATCGGTTACGGATCTGAAGGTTGCTGAACTTAATCCATCGGTACGGATCTGAAGGTTGCTGAACATTTGTTAATAATTTATTTATTAAATCATAACAAATATCCCCTAAATTAAATCGATAAAATTAGTTAATTTAGAAAATTTTTGGATTTTTACGGATTGTGACGAAAGCCCTAACTGGTACCTTTAATACCTGCAGTACTGGTAGTTGGCATTTTATGTCATTCACAATAGGAAATCCGAATTTTAATCTATAATTTTTCAGCTTTACAAACTGTGCCCTGTACCAGTAATAAAATAAGAAACTTGTCAATGTTGTTTATTGTACTTTAAGAATCTTTGTTCTTGAAACACTTGGGCGTCTCCAGTAATTTTCAAAACCATACACGAAAAGATCTGTAGGCGCCTAGTTTTTAGAACAGTCGGTGATGAGCTCTTTTATGGTAAACGGTTCCTATACAATGTTGTAAAAAATTAAAATTAAAAAAATAATAATAAATCATATATATATATATATATATATATATATATATATATATATATATATATATATATATATATATATATATGAATAAATATGAATAAATAAACGACTACTTTTTATGGTATAAATTCTTCATGCAAATGAAGTTAACTTAATATAAATTCTAAATCGATTTGGTACAAGTTGGATTTTTAAAAACTATTTTTGATCTGAAGTAAGGCTGTGTTTTTTCTTTATTGTTTTCTTAAAATCTATTTTTTCCCCGTCATGGTACATTAACCGACATTTGTTGATTAAAATATGAGGTCTTTTTAACAGCCTTGATTATGGAAAAAGAATAATATACCTTGTGTACCCCTCGTAGTTAGCAGTAAGACATACTACTTCTTACAATAATTCTAAATTCCTGCCATATATAACGAAAATATTTACTATATTCATGAACAAGACATTCATAAAGAACAAGGGTTTAAGCAATTGCTTTTAGCTTTTTTTAAATCACCGACCGACTATTTATCAACTTTGAACACTATGTCCCAACTGTTCTCGTTGAGACGAAAAACTGCTTCACAATTCCCACAAGTATTTCATACACGCTGGTTTGTTATAAAGATAAGTAGTTTACTTTAGACAATGTTTAGATAACTGACCAATCTGTTTTTATTATAGAGTTATAGATACAAGTTTTAATTAGTTTTGTCTGATTTATAAACATAAGATAATTGGAAATTTACTATCCCTGGCACTGAAGGGCTACTATTACAAACATAACACGTTTAGTATTTATCAAATCTAATGGCTACCATCCAGCGATGGACAATTTTCAATCACTGATGACCATCAAATCAAGTGAGCCTGTGAACGTACCAGATCTTCCAAGAGACAAAAACCCCCTTGCCTTCTATGGTATTTAAAATATGTCCACTATACAGCTGAAGTTAACACAAGCACTTAGTAATGTAAATAAAAACACTAGGAATAAAATTGAAAAAAAGACGATTCAATCAATCAATCAAGACAGATGACAAGATATCGATACCCTGACTACTGATTACAAGATATCGATACCCTGATTACTGATTACATGATATCGATACCCTGACTACTGATTACATGATATCGATACCCTGACTACTGATTACAAGATATCGATACACTGACTACTGATTACAAGATATCGATACCCTGACTACTGGCTACATGATATCAATACCCTGACTACTGACTACAAGATATCGATACCCTGACTAATGACTACATGATATCGATACCCTGACTACTGACTACATGATATCGATACCCTGACTACTGACTACATGATATCGATACCCTGACTACTGACTACATGATATCGATACTTCATGATATCGATACCCTGACTACTGACTACAAGATATCGATACCCCGACTACTGACTACATGATATCGCTACCCTGACTACTGACTACATGATATCGATACCCTGACTACTGACTACAAGATAACAATACCCTGACTACTGACTTCATGATATCGCTACCCTGACTACTGACTACATGATATCGATACCCTGACTACTGACTACATGATATCGATACCCTGACTACTTACTACAAACACCTTTGAATTTTTCTTTAAGATTACTTAACTCTAATTCTTAATCATCATTTAATAAAGATAGTTCTTTCCTTCAAGAAAAAGATTTGTAAGTTGGACTATAAGAAAAGCTGATAAAGCTCAACATTTCCTAAGTGGATTAGTATCGATATAAAATCGTCAATACACAAATGTAATTTATAACTAGGAGATTTATGTTTTCCTTCGTTTTGTGATTTCATGTTCTCTTATTAATCTATATCTTTATGCCACTTTAATGAAATTTTAATGAGTTCAATTCTGAAACCATACGCAAGTTATCAACTCATTAAACCTCAACGTAATGTGTGGATTTTTGTCAAATTCCAAAAGGTAAAGATATCATTCTACTTATTATATAACGGTACAAAGTTTACAATATGTGCCAAATATATGTCCGACATAATGTATTAGACAATGATTTTGGAGTTATTAAGAGATAATGTTAGATAATAACAACGTAATTTGTTTTTACACAACAACACTAGTAGAAGATGGTTGTCAAACTTTAAGTAGTTTGAGTGTTTAATTAAAATCCAGTTATAACTATTATCATACTTATATGTTTTATAAAAACGTAAGAAATTGTACCAAATTGTTGGTGGTCTGACGTCTAGCATATCTGAAGGACTTATTTTGCTGTGAAATTTTCAAAAAAAAAAATATATATATATATAAAGGCTTACAATTATAAAAGAACGTAGGAGTTCTTAAAAAAGTAATTTTAAGTGCATTTACTACAAGATACATTTTAATATTTTACTAATAACAATAGAGCTATGTTTAAACCTAGATACAAATAAGTTGTACTCTTTTATTACATTAATGGCATTATTAACTTTTTCGTCATTAATAATAAATATAATTACCGTTTAATTACAATTGATAGCGTCAAAACGATATTCCGGTTGTTTTTGAATAAAATACATGTATATCTATTATTTGACCCAGCCTTCGTCAACCAGTTGAGCGCTTCAGGCCCAAATCAGTTGTGAATTTGTGTTCTATCGTTTTTGTTTTTTTGTTTGTTTGTTTTTTTTTTTTTTGTTTTTTTTTTTAACATAATGTGGATTCGTGTTCATCAGATCAAATTTTCAATACTACATTGTAAAGCATGTTTAATATATCATAATATATCATGGAAACTTTTAAAAAAAATTAATCAAAAGTTTCTTGAATAGTTCTATATATCGTATTTCCTTTTTCAATTAGATTCAAAAATGGAAACCAAAGTGATTTAGGTATTCTTACACAGAAAATCTAGTTCTTGTCAAATGAATTGTTATCAGGACTTCAAAATAAGCAAAAACCAATAGCCATACTGATTGATTAGAAGTTAAGTACAGAAATTGTACAATCAAGTATGACACAATTTTACAGACAAGTCCTGTTCTATAGACACGAGCAATTTCATACTCAAATTGATTAAAATACTCAAAGCCTGCATTTGAACATGCAATAATAGAACTTGAGATCCTTTGATTATGTCCATGATAAATGGTGTGTGACGTTTCCAAAACCTCGGTAGAAGTGGTTATTGGAGCTGATTTGCCGTCATAAATTGATTTCAGTTTTTTATTTAGCCAAATTGAAACGTCCCGATTTTGAATAATTGATTGAATGGTAACAAAATGTCAATGTGGCTGTATGCTGTTGAGTTTTGTAAACCCTAAACTTAAGCCGAACATTGTTAAGATGATAACCTTAGGAATTTTAACTCCCGAAATACAACACAGTTAATGTTGTGTATAAAAAACATGTATGTGTTACTTTTATAGTACTAGCTTAAGGGCATCTGATTTTTTTTCTGCAATAATAGTTTATTAATTCAAAAGATCCGTCCGTCCTTCCGTCCTTTTTACAAATTTTTTCTTGTAGTTTCTTGCTGACCTTTTCTTGTCCGAAGTAGACCCGAATACAATTTATCATTTGTTTACTTATAAAAGAGGACCACATTGGAAGTCAAAGCACACCGTTATTAAACTTGAGTGTGTTTATTTTCTTTGAGTATGGTTCTTGGAAGTTTTAAAGTGAAAATTCTTTTCCCGATTAATGTTTACCAAACATGGTGGACAGCATCAGCAGTGATGAGAGATGTATACGCTAGTATCATTAAACATAAATAAAAATCACAAAAATATTAACTGACGAGTGATCCATATTTACTGAATTCGATTGCTTTTTCTTCATTGATTATTATAACAAATTCAAATCATCAATAAAAACCAAATAACCATTATAATCATTATTAATTAGATATATATATATATATATATATATATATATATATATATATATATATATATATATATATATATATATATATATATATATATATAAGAAAAGTGATTCACGATGTGATGGAATTTCATTCACTTTCATCCTTTTCAACAAAAGAGTAATTATGCATGTGGAACTGTGCAAATAAACTAATTTCGCCCAAATTAAACAAAAAGTTCAATATTGGTCTCGAACCTGGTGAAGTCTGCTGTTTAATGGGTGTAAAGCTTGCGTCTGTTGCTAGTAAAGACGAAATGAGAGATTTAAAGAACCCGAGGGTTTATATCCTTTCGTAAACTTCTTCAGAACTTCAAAAATTAATACAATTTAAAAGTTAAATGTATTGTATTACTTTTGAATTGTATTGATTTACTAAAAATGAATAAATAAATAAATAAATAAATAAATAAAAAGAACATTTAAAAATAATCCTCCAGACACATATGCTTCATTCTTTACGTTAAAGTTTAGGGCGTCTTCTTGCCAACGTTAAATACGCGACTAGAAACGGAAATGGTTAAGTTTTCTTGTATAATTATAGGTTGTGGTATTCACTTTGCATTTGTTATAGCTCAGCATTATAGACAGATAGCTTTAATTATATTTTCTGAGTATGATTGTACCATATATAATCACATATATAGAACACTTTAAACAAAATATTAACCGTACAAATATAAGTATAACAACCAATGAAGAAACAGAAAATGTTAGCTGTCAGAATAAAAGTTAAAAGGTTGGAATAACTCAACCATATCTTGTACATTTTTTGAAATATGTGTTTTGTTACCATGACATTGTCAAAATTCAGTCTGATAATCATAGTTCATCATAATAATGGTGTCATACAATCGTTGAAAGAAACATAAAGAATTCTGAAATGAACAAAAAAAAATCTCCAAGAGTTTCTCGGAGTTACTTGAAATATTTTATCATCTTAGTTGATAAGTACATGTACGGTAAAGATCCGGCATCTCTCCTATTGTATTTGATGTATTGATTAATTCTATTAAGTGAAAAGACCTGATCGACCTTCTGACCTTACAATAAAAAAGACAGTTCTTAACGTACAACTTTTATATGAAACTACTCAGGAACTAACATAATTGAGAATTCAGTTTTACATTCAAACATATTGTTATACTATCACCGACATAGTTCATCACAATATTGCCCTCTTTATACTGTGTGATTAATATGGATTGGACAAAAATCAGTTTCTTTAGATATTCGTAGATCATAGATATGACTTAAAACTGGCACGTTCTAGAAGTTAAAAACAGTATATGATATGGGTAAATATTACAACTAATACTTAAATTATTTACGTACAATAACGGAAGAGGAGTGACATATGTCAGCATCTATTCTGTGATGTTACCATTATTATCGTGGATTAGACGAGGCATTACTTTTCATTACTGATCTGAACATTAAGATTCTGATGAATATCGGCGATAAAATGCATATGGAAAGTTTAAAAAATAACAAAACCAGTTATTTATATAGAGGTAAATATTCTTTTTTGAATTTGTGTTAAACCACTGACGTAGAAAAAAGATTAACTTTCGAAAGGTAATTTTAATTTTTTACCTAATAAGTAATTCTAAAACATATTTCTGTCTTAGAATTTCGATTTCTTTTCCTTTACAAGCTTTTTGCCATTACTTCGCTTATTGAAGCGAAAAAATTCTGTAAAAAGTATCCTAAAAGTGCTTCTAAAGCAGCAGGATGTCACCCATGTTTATCTTTTTGTAACCATGTTTGGTGTCCCTTCTGACTAGAAAATATTGTAATCAAGTTGTTTTTTTTTAAATTTGTATCTATTAAGATAATCATTTTAATAATATATTCAGCTCTCTCTCTCTCTCTCTCTCTCTCTCTCTCTCTCTCTCTCTCTCTCTCTCTCTCTCTCTCTATATATATATATATATATACACACACACACACACACACACACACACACACACACATACACACACATATATGTAGTTTGGTTAGTTGAGTTAGCAATTTAAAATTATATGTTTTAGAATAAAAACTTTAAGAACAAGACACGCTACAATAGTAACATCCAAACATACAAGACAGGGCAAAACACGTGTTACAACCAATTATAACAGAATTATCGACTTTGGATACATATTGATGTTAATATTTGGGGCGTAATAACTTCTTTTGAATAATATTGCAGTAAATTCTTACCTGCGATTTTTCAATCGTAAATTTTTTAGTGTATAAAAAATTGATCTAAAACATAATTTTTAAAAGAATTATTTGAATTAGGTTAGTTATATTACACATGTAGGTCAAAATAAATTCTAATGCTATATTTTCTGAATTATTTTTGGTACCTTTTGTTTTAATATTTGCTGTAAAATTCACTTGAAACAAAACCATATTTTAATTTTTAATACACAGCATCGGACAAAATTTCTCAAACAAAATAACTGTCTCAAACAAAATTTTCAGGCAAATTTTAACTTAAATATATAAGTAGACATATTGTGACGTCATGGCCTACCTCTAAAAGAAAATATAATTAATCGTCGGCTTTAATTTTGTAACCCAAAAACATTTAGTTAAAAAAGTTGCATTAGAAAGAACAAGAAATGGCATTATTGTTTTAACGTTTAAATGTGAAATCAAACAAGATAAGATGTCGAGACAACTTTGTAAACCCAATTCTACAATTATCTGATATAACGAGTTTATTTATAGAGAGAAAAACAGCAGCAGCAGGAAAAAAGGTCATTTTTGACGGGGACGTGATAAGGGTCATTAATCAATCAAAAGATTTTATCACAACAGAAGAAAAAATTAAAAACGTTGAATAATTTGAATTGCTTTAGGATTGAAGACTGTAAATGAAAAAAATGAGCATAAAAAATAAAAGAAAGGAGCTTTATTAGACGGATTGTCGAAAAGAATCTTTTATAAAGGAAGTAAAAAGTGTACTATGATAAACTGAAATTAGATGGAAGCAAATAACTGGAAAATATTCTATGTTATGATTAAAGTTAAATTGTGATTGGGTTTGACGACAGAGTATTTGTATGAAAAACCGTTTATCTTCCAGACTGTGATACTCATTGTAGCACCACAAATTTTTGATCCATGATTTTGACATATATTACATTTTAGGGAGTCAGAACATTATATCAAGTATTTAGGACAATTACTGGAAATAAATATATTAAAATATTGGAATACAACTTTTGGTCGGTATTCGCAAACAATTTCCCATGCGACGAATCTGTTTTTCAACTGGACAATGCTCATGCTTTTCGTTCGGCAAGATCTTGTCAAGATGAAAATAATATTCATGCTGTCATGTGCTGATTTTGAATTTCTATTAAAATAATGCATTCAAAATCTGATTTTGAATGCATTACTTTAATAGAAATTCAAAATCAGCACATGACAGTGCTTTAGAAAGACCTGCACGAAATTTCTATTGAAATCAAATTTAAAATGCATGGCAGAAATATAAAACCAGGCTTAAGCCATTTATAAACCAAAACAAAAGTAACAACGCACATTCTAGAGCGTAGGTAAAAACGAAAAAAAAATGGAAGCAAGATGTAAAACTCACTTTGGTTCTAACACACACACACACACACACACACACACACACACACACACACAATACAATTGTAGTTTCCCTTTTTTAAAAGCATGAAATCCTTGCTATAACGTTGTGATATATATTTATGACCCCCGTTTCAGAGTTTGTCTGTAAAACATAAGAGTTATAGTTATATATCGCTTTACTAAATGATAAATATAAATGATTCTGTATTTAGGAATTATTGTTGTAAGAGGAAATTTATTCTTAATCAATAACCGTTCAATGATACGACATTATAATTACCAAGGAAGTACATGAATATAACAGTGCCAGAATCTGCTGTTTGGGTCTATTAAAAGCAATGATTAGATGTAAACTTTCCATAACTACTTTCAAGCCTAATATAAGTATATAGTTGATTAATGATCCTAAAAATAGTCGACTTTTTATATTGAATCTTAACATCATCCCTATGACAATTTTTCATGTTTATATATATTACAAGGAGTAAAAATGAAGATTTTTGGCCTTTCTATTGTTTCTTCTTCTTCATTTTAAAAGACAAATTTCATATATAAATATACATGTATGGTTTCCGTGTATTATAGAGGTTTTCAGAAAAGCTTCAGAAAAGCTTTTATACATATCTAAATGCTTACAATACAGCTTTAAGACACGTTACACTATGAAATACACTTAGACGTTATTAAGATTTAACAATGACCGACTAGATGAACATTTCTAACCAAACCGATAAAACCAAGTTAGAGTTGGTGCTGATCGATCAAGTACATGGTCGTCCAGGTTCTATAAATTATCAATCTTAGAAATTTCAGAATTTTTACCTTAACCCTTGTTAAGATATTGAATTTAATTAGGTAAATAAAATAATACATCAACATAAGACTGCTTACCACAATATTTTTTGTACATGTATATCCTTCTTTTTCTATATTTATTCATATGAAGTAAAATCAAATACACTTAAACAGTTTTTCTCGGTTTCAATAAAATAAAATAAAAAAAGTTGAAAAATTATGTTAATAAATAAAGAGAAATTTTATGAAGTGTGACGAATACCGCGAAAAGTTTTGCCGGCTTATCGTTAAATATATCGGTTTAGAAAAAACCGAGACCGATTTAAAATTCCATAATATAAGCTAACTCTGGAATGTGGCTAGTTAGTGCAACGGTGCGGGAGAACAGAAATATTGGAAATTATTCCGTTAGGGAAATTGCGGAAATAAATTGTCTTGTAATCCGGAGTGCTGTAGGCAATTTCTTTTTTATCCTCAGTGATGGTGTAGGCGACCAGCGGTTATCTAATCATTAAAGAATCATTGATTGTGATTATTTTACCCGGGATAATGGTTTACACGACATCGTTCCATATAGCTTACTTAAACATCTTTCAATAATAATACGTAAGCAACATATTTAGTATTTTGATAAATAATCTCTTTAAGTGATTTTTTTCGAAATGATATAAATTAACTGTTATCCAGGAAAAATGATAACGAAAGGCTAAGGAAATTAAAATTCTATATTTAGCTTGATCACGTGTCTTTAACGTATATTTATGTTTAATAGTACACGTATCTTAAGGAAAACCAATTTACACGTGCACTTTTTTTTGTTTAATTACGACACGACAACAGGAAATTAAATGTAGAATCTTTTAAAAGCGATTGTATGTCTTTGTGACATTTATATCATATCAATGGTATTGCCTAGTTAAATATCACATGGTTGAATGTTTTTTCGTCTTGTTTGTTAGTTCGATATGTAGCATGAATTTTTTTGAAGTATCGGAAAAAAATTAAAAAATTATATCGCGTTGATTGTTATACACATATTATAACTGAGGAATATATCATTTTGGATTTAAATGTTCTGATTCCTTTACACTACAGAAAATATGATCTTTTTAAAAGCCTATTTATCCAGTATGTAGAGACAATATTGATCGTAGTCGATGTATGAATAATTTGAAGTTTTCAACTAATTTATATTTTATGTCTAGTTTATAATTGTGATTAATTTGTCTATTCTCTATGTAGCCATTAACTGTCCTCAGTGTTAGCGCACGCTTTTGTAAAGTTCGTTTATGATACACCAGTTACAAGTTCTTAATCCTCCAGATCAGAAACCAACGGATAGCTTAATATCAATCCAGAACATCTGATTTTTATTTTTCATTCGGTAGAGAAATGGTTACTTTGTCTTGTTCAGTTTTTTTTATACAACAGCCACGTTGTCACTTTGGAATAGATTTGCAGTTCGGTGTCAATTTTGAATACTAGCATACATGTAGGTTAAAACACCTTTTCATAATAGCACAATTGTATTAACACAATTTTAAATCATAGGATATGAATTTCTGTTGTCTGTTTCATCGAGTTTATGGCGGCTTATTTCGAAATAATCAGAAAATTTAAAACAATTTAAATATATCTGCTTGAGTCAAAGATGAAACTTTCCAAAACATTTGTTGTCATAATTACAAATTCTATGGTAAAAGACTATAAGGACAATGAAGCCACAAGATGTATGGCTGTATTTCATCAAACATTAATATCAGATTTTCATATATAAATAACTGCAATACATTTGATAATGATGATGATGATGATGATGATGGTGGTGGTGGTGGTGGTGGTGGTGGTTATGATGATGATGATGATGATGATGATGATGATGATGAATGATGATGATGATGGTGATGATGATGATGATGGTGGTGGTGGTGGTTATGATGATGATGATGATGATGATGATGATGATGATGATGATGATGATAATGGTGGTGGTGGTGGTGGTGGTTATGATGATGAAGATTATGATGTTGATAACTACCTATTATTTTGTATTTATTAAGTAAGATAGACCTTTTTTCGTATATCTGCAGCATTTTACTTGTAGGAGCAGCAGGCAAAGTGACATATCGTTTGATTTTAACGTATGAAACCTTGCAGCGTTATAATAGCTAATCTCCCTTCATAGTGTCAAACGCGACATGCGTTTATTTTCAGGATAATCTTTATCTAAGCACGAATACATCGATCACTATATACAATGATAATATATACCTTCTTATTGATAACTACACGAAGCATGAAACATTGATGATTGTAAAAATCTGCGTATATTATTTGGTGTTAATTAACAGATTCGTTAAAACACACGTACATCCTGATGATGTTATATCTTCAAACATATTTTACCTACATGTCGTACGTTTTTTCTTTGATAAAACTGGCAAAAATAAAACAACACTTAAACAGAAAATGCTTAATTAACCTTGATATCATGGCATTTCAGTTAAATATAACTCCAATAGACATACAGTTTTATTTGTTTTAGATTCATCCATTCGTTCTCACTTCTTTATCTATTTTTTTTTTCTCGTTTTGACCGTTCATTGTTGAAAATTCCGTTTTCTTTACTCTTATGCTTTTTGATATCTCACGCTAATCACGCGATGAACGTTCTACTCCTAATCCGCGCTTTGAAGAAAACTTAGAAATCTCAAATTATTGGTTTCGTCTTGCAAAAAAGAAAGCATTGATTCTTTTCGAAACTGTTGGATAACATACAATCATTTGAACATAGCCGATTAATATGATCATCAATATTTATGTTCAATTTACTATTTAAATCTAACATAGATAATAATGATTAATCTAATTAGTTTTTAATGACTGATCTTTATGTGTTCATTAACTCCGTTTATATCAACATACCCGAAACGTTAGGATTATTATCAGTATGTTAAAAACTTGTCATAATTTTTAGAGATACCCAACAACATTGAGGGAACTTTGTTTTTTTAGATTCACAGATATACATGTAAATGTTTGTAAACTCTACCTTTTAACCTTATTTTAGCTAGAGGGATGTCGGGGGGGGGGGGGGTAATAAACTTGTCTTTCTATTTCTACGACTAATTTAAAGCCAGTTGTAGGTCGCATATAGACTGTGATGGCATACAGATAACTGTCTCAAATGGTTTCTACATGCCAGTAGATTTTATAAGGTGGTGTTCAGAAATCTAGGTAACATTCAACTTCAATTTATGTTTTCCTTTATAATATCGCTTTTTCAACAGTTTAGAGGGCATCTTGTCATTTAGTCATGAATGGCACTTTAAGTCACTTGTAGGCGTTATCAGAAGAAATCCAGTTTTGGTGGATAATTATTTTTGGTACTCTCTGCTAGGCTCACATTTGAATAACCTTTTTTATCCACCACCTTTCGAAGAAAGTTGGGGGGGGGGATATTGAATTCAAGTTTTCGTCCGTTCGATCGTTCGTAAATCAAATTTCTTGTCTGAAGTTTTTCTCAAAAACTTCTTCACAACTCAACGTAACTTGGTACAAAACATAACAAGGATAGGAGATATGCATATGGTTAGTCTAATTTGTTTTTTCAATTTTCCCTAAAGTTATGGCCCTTGAAGTTTCTATTAAGAAGTTCTTTTCAGAGTTATTCTCCAAAACAATTTATTACAACTTAATGAAACTTGATACAAAACATCAAAAGGGATACAATATGTGTATATTATTGATACAAGTTAGGATGTGCGTTTTCTTGGAGTTATGGCCCTTTGAACTTTCAATAAAATTTGTTTTACAGAGTAATTCCTCAAAACTAATTCATCACAGCGTAAAGAAATTTTATATAAAGCATCAACATAGAAAAGAGATGTGCATATCAATACTTGTTTTATTTATTTCTTGGTTGTTATGTTGGTTCATGGATTTCCTTAGGTTTATCTCCTTTTTAAGGTTTTAATAAGAAATTTTTGTCCTCAATAATTATCCTTAACTATCCTCCAAAACTATTCCTCACAAATTAATGAAACTTGGTACAAAGCATGAACAGTGATGTTAAGATTTGCTTTTTTCACTATTCAATTGTTTATCCCACATGAAAAATACTTATATCGTAGTTTTTCTTAATTATTTTACATACATATTTTCTACCTTGAAAATTATAAAAAACAAAGTTGCGGGGATATCAATTCCTGAATTTGCTTGTTTTTTTTTTTTTTAATTTAATATTTCAATTTTTTTTACTACATCTGCTTTAAGGCCATTGTAAATGTTTAATTCCGTTTGCTTTATAAATTGGTGTCTTTTGTCAGGCCAGCATTGTATTATGCATTTTATAATCAAAGTAATATCTGCAATTATGATACATGTTGGGTATAATTATTGTAAATTCAACTCCCGTGAATGGTTTCCTGTTGCTTCGTGATAGACTTTCCTAGAAAGTTGTTTCCTGTTTATAGAATGGTATCCATGAATACTTCGAAAACCGTGCTAAAGAACATGGGAATGGTTGTTTTAAAGGCACATAAATAAGATTAAATTATCTTTAATTTTGTGTTTCAATAGGACATATAATTTTATAAAGCACGTTTAATCATTGCCAATAATAATTTATTATTCCTTTATAATTGATATTAATTACGATGAAGAGTTTAGATTAAAATAGAAAAAATCCGTGACTTAATGTGTACACAGAAATAGATAACACAACAAGGGCATAAAACAATACAAAATATTGACGTCATTGTTGAACGAAACCGGAAAAAAAAACATGTGTACACAGAAATAGCTTATGACGACATAGTTGAAGAAAAACGTAAGTCAAAAATATATTAATGCAACTGACTATTTTTAAAGCACTTACAAATTTGGACGTCCACACCGTGTGAGAGTCATACTGTAACAATAGGGATATAGCACAATTTGAGGGTTCTGTTTATGCAACTTGTTTTTACAACCATTGTTCAATAAAACACACAAAGGTTTAAAATAACCTTGTAAAAAAGAGGGGAACAAGCAAACGGTTTCTGTAATATCTCAATTAATATAATATAACGCTCTCCTTTGAAATGTATCATTTGTGTTTATTATTTGCTATTTCTACATTTTTATGGTTATCATAGTTTTTGTACTCTGACATAAGATTAGTTGGTATGCATGGACATAATCATAATTAATTCGTCTTCCTTATTTAATCTATGTTTTATACGTTGTCATAGATTCCCTTAGTTCTTATCTTTTCTTTGTTTTGTAGTTGTGGTATTTTAGTGTTTTTTTTTGTCAACTGCAAAGTACATGTTTTCTGCTAAGAATTGATATTTTTCACTCTTCAGTAAAACTAACACTGTAGACAATACTTTCCGCATGTAACTATAAATTTTTAACACACGTCAAAAATTCCTCCCAAAACGTATTTTGATACAAGTCTAGACATTTTGATCAACCAATTACTTATATAACACGGTGTTTTCAATGATTTCCGATTGTAAAGAATAAATTTGTTTCAATTACTTTAGTCATCATTGACGCTCCAAAAGTCTTATCAATTTATAAAGATATTATCCTGTTCACCTTGATTACATTAGATATACACTATTGACATATGAACTGGCTTCTTTACGGTTTCGATAAATATCTCAACTGACGTTTTACAAAGTGGTTTTGCACAGAAATGAAGATTTCAGACACGCAAGTCTCTAGTGAATAATTGTGTATGGGGCACAATAAGCGACGTAAAGAAACCCATTCTGAAATTTCCGAATATGCCGAATATTTCATCATCAACGAAATAGTGCGTTATTGCGCTATGGTACAATGCACATTACATACCGAACAGCCCTCCTATAAAAATTCTACTTTTTGCTCAAAACCTTTTTGCAAAGAGTATGTACCCGCATAATAATAATAATAATAATAATAATAATAATAATAATAATAATAATGTTAGTATGATTCGGTTATCAAGCCATTTATCAG
Organism: Tegillarca granosa; assembly: GCA_029721355.1. Lineage (NCBI taxonomy): Eukaryota > Metazoa > Mollusca > Bivalvia > Arcoida > Arcidae > Tegillarca > Tegillarca granosa. The sequence continues at coordinate 2,231,340 of CM056600.1, forward strand.
TCTTTTTGGCCACTTTACACTATTCAGATGTACAGATATTTGACCACAAATTAATGTTACAAGTACATGTATTTATTGATTTTTATTTCTGTTAGCCTTGCCAATATTTCAAATAAAACATTTTGTTAGTTACTTATCCATTGTCAAAATAAACTTTTTGTAACATTATATCGTAAACTATGCTGCTAGATTATTTAAAGAATGTTTTTGGCCACTATAAGCTTTCGTACCAATAGAATATATATTTTGATAAACTGCTTCATCGTCGCGACAGGTGCTTGATATAATAATGTATAAATTCTAATAAATAATTAGATTTTTAAGAGCACATAGATAAAACACTAATTAAAATAAGGTGTGATGCGTTAACGTGAAGGCAGTCTTCCTTTTCCTTTTTTTTTTTTTTTTTTACATCATTTCTCATACTGATAAATTGAGCCGATGACACGCCTGATGAGATTTGTTCTGTAATGAACGTTTTCTATCATCAAGACAACGTTATACGTATAAATCAGGTATCGCCTTTATCTTTTATCATTTTTTTATTCGATTACATAACGCTTTGTTCTCCAGATAAAATATATTGTTACTTTCAATAAATGAAAATAAATGAACAAATAAATAAATAAATAAATAAATAAATAAATAAATAAATAAATGATAAACGTGACATCAACCAATACCCACAATCAAACAATTATTCCAAGAAAAAACCAAAATGTTGCTTAATACATCTGTTTATCGCACTATTAATTATCCTTAAATCCAAAAAAATTACATCGCTTAAAACAATATTTTATTGATAATCAATTGATTGAATGTTTTGATTTTGTGAGTTACTGCTTTTCTATTTCATGGATTATATAATGGCATTTGCAAGATTTCACATGTTTTCATGTGATTATTATTATTATTATTATTATTATTATTGCATTACAATAATTTTAGGGAAGTTTTTGTATAACCTGTTAATTTAGTTTGACAGGTGCACGTTGTTATTACGTACGTTATTATTTTAGTTTGACAGGTTCACGCTGTTATTACGTACGTTATTATTTTAGTTTGACAGGTGCACGTTGTTATTACGTACGTTATTATTTTAGTTTGACAGGTGCACGTTGTTATTACGTACGTTATTATTTTAGTTTGACAGGTGCACGTTGTTATTACGTACGTTATTATTTTTGGTTTACTATTCTGCTTTTCATTTAAGGAATAAAATACGTTTTATCGTATGTCACCGCTGTTGAATAATACTGGCCTTCCGCAAATTGTATGAAGGCGTTAAATACACACGGGTCTTTCAAGAGAACATTTTCCCGCTTTACTTCGAAACAGAAGTAAAAGTCTGCTTTCCACTTCTACATAAAAAGAAATTAATTGAATGCATTGCGCCAGATGAGCTATAGAAATAAACATTAAAAAGATCGAAGCTTAAGCTTCTAAATAATCCAATTTTACCGGCAAAATGGCAAACCCAAAGATTTACTTATAACACAAGGTTATCTAAAAACTCAAAGACATATTCGTTTTGTCATGTTAGACATCCACCATTCGACAGCGATTATTTACACCCTGCAGTTGCATCTTCTATCCTAAGTGAGTGCAAACCGATGTCTGAATCGCAATAACAAGACTTTATCTTCTACTCTATCTACTGTCACTGAATCGTAAGCTCTTATATAAACTTTTTAACCCGATCGCAACATTGCGCGAAATAAAAATTGATAAGCAGAATTATCAAAATTGGCCAAATTAAAACATTGACGTAACATTGTTAACGGACAAGCTGCAGTTGAACTCGGTTATTTTATCTCCCAATCTTAATTGATTTATTTTGCTTTTACAAATTCTGACTGATATGTAGTCATCGAAAGAGTTATTTCGTTGCATTTTAAATAAGTTGAATTTGCCCTCGTCATATCTAAATAAATAGATAGATAGATAATAAATAAATAAATAAATAAATAAATAAATAAATAAATAAATAAATAAGAAAATTAATAAATTGACACGTATTACCGATATTTACACTGGACACGCAAGATTTTTCAGTTATGCATGTTTGAATTTCATTCTAAATTTCAATAAGTTAACAATATAACATATTTAAGACGGAACCAATAAGAATATATATATATATATATATATATATATATATATATATATATATATATATATATATATATATATATATATATATATATATATATATTTTTTTTTTTAAAACAAGTTTTTGTTTTCTGAATTTTCTGTCCTATCTCAGCCCGGATTTTATTTTATCTCCAAATGGGAATATATACAGCTAATAGGAGAAGATATATTCGGCAATAATAAGAGCAAACAAAACCTCTTAACAACAAATGCAAGATTTTAAAATCGTGTCGAAATAGTTGTGCGTGAGATCTTTGGTAAAGGACCCATGTTATCTTAAAGAAAACCTGAATAGTACAAATGACAAACGCAATCAATGTAAAAACTTTATATAAGATGTATTGGTAATCATTTTGATAAAAGACTTGTCATAATAAAAGTTCAACAACTTGAAACTAAAACAAAATGTTCAAACACCGCCAATAAAATCCATAAAAATGTTATATATATACAGTAAAAAGTGGTGTGCATTTTAAACACAGTCTACATAATCCATGAAGAAGCAAAATGTCATGCAAAATAAAGAGATCAACTTGGTAAAGTATTTAAGAAGTAGCAGACAGAAGAGCCATAATTACTTCAACACATTTAAGACCGAAGTGTAAAATCGACGTATTTGATCTGTTTCACTTAAATCTAAAGAACTTTAATTTTTTGGCATTTTAGTTTGTTAATTAACAATCTGCTTTTAAGTTATATATCTAATTTTCTATGCTTTCTTTTAAAAATTGTTATCGTAATTTATATCTTTTTACATTGCTTGTGACATGTCTATTCTTTTCTGTAAGGATTTTCATTAAAGGTATTTAGAATGTAACTTGCTATTATTTGGCACGTATATCTTTTATACAATTGTGCGTTTCAAGGTCTACAATGTATTTTAAAACACATGACAATCCCAAAACTAATCATTTGTTCCAGTGTTTTTGTTTATTTACTTTTTATTATTTTTTGTTTTCTTTTAAAACCATTCTTACATAAAATATTTTTCTCAATTTCAACGCCGATCAGTCATTTTGTATTATTATAACAGAACTTTATAACATTAATCGGGTTTAAACATTATAGAATAATTTCTAGCACAATGACACATCATTATTTCAAAGGTTGAAGACAGTGAAAATCGTTTACATTTTATTTTGCTTTAAATAAACTTTTGACTGTTATTATATTTTTATCACGTAATATGTAGGTGTTATGTGTAGATGACGTAGACTATGATGCGCATTACTTAATAGGATTTTACACTGAATATTTACCTAGGTGCCCGTTTAAAGTCAAAGTCTAATTTTGCACCCTAGATAGAAAGATAGAAAGAGCCATAAAAAAGCGGGAAAAATTCCTACATCTTGCGTATATACACGTTTCCCCCACAACGATTTGTCATTAATTCATAGGTGTTTAGATAGGTTGAGAACCCAGCTTTTTTATTTGAATGGTTTTTCGATGCAGTAATAAAAAGCTTTTTAGGAAATTCCAGATAGGATTACCCCTTGTTTTGTTAGTTTTTGTCCATAACTTGACAAGTCCCATTCTGCACGGAATCAGCGGTTCTCCTTTATCTTGTCTGGGTTTTATTTTTTGCTTGAATTATGTTGTGTTTCGGTTGCTGTGCCTGTTGCCAAGCACATGGTTTATATTTTAGTCATACATTTCTTTTTCCTATTTTATATAAATCTAAAAAATCTTCACCTAAAACTCTATATTATGCAGATAAATATATTATTTAAACAAGTTTAATAACTTTTGAAAAAATAATGATTATGCTTATATAGAACATACAAAATTAGCGATAGATTTATCGAAACTTAATTAATCTGTATCAATATTGAAGGAAAACAGACTAAAACAAGACGTGCAGCATCTGTTTCACGCTGTTTAATTGATATTCCGTAAATGTCGAATAATTTGAATATCTTTACAGCCTTGCAATATAGTTATGTTAACTGTTATCCTTTTTGTCTGCTGTTCTCTCAGATTAATTCGTCAAGGTATTAAAAGACCATAAATCTATGAAAAGTGAATACAAATTTGCCATTAGTATAAACGTATCCTATCGTTTATTGTACCCAACAGTATTTATCTCTTAATTGGATAGCTTTTAAAACATAGATATAGCAAATTTTTATGATATTGAATGACAGCAATTGATGTTTTACTGTTTCAGATAAAATTGCTCTGAATCATACTAGAAGTAGACATTAACCGATTATGTGCGCCACATGCTGTTTTTTTCTGCATATGTTGCTTATGTTAAGACGTTTTAATATTCAATAACTCTCATATTAATATTCCTATTATTAAAATATTAATATCAAACTAGTTCCTTTCCTGTGTTGTCAAGCTCGACTCTTTTAAACTGTCCTCGTAACCTAGCCGTGTAGGTGGTTATCTGTTTTAGGACGAACGATAACCATGTTTTTTTATAGTTTTTTCTGACACACGAAGCCTGATTTAATGCAAGAAACATTTTATCTATTTAGTCAATATCAATTAAGTTGTTTCACGAACAAATTACAAATCTAACAACTGAGAATCCTATAAATCCTGTAAGTTTATCATGAAGTAAAAAACAATACAGACCAGCCCCGTTTGTCAAGTACCAACGTCATATGTGTGAATAACGTATATATATATATAAAATAAAAACCATGCTCTTAGAAGCAGACAGCAAACAACAAAACCCATGCATCAAACTGTATTATATAATACACAGATAATTACTTATTAAAATCAAACGCTGGATGTTGACTAAACGTTATGAATAAGGATTATCTAATAAAATACTGTTATTGTTAAAATACTTTTGGATAGTGTTAACTATCTGTTATATATTTAAAACATCAAGTGTACCTTAAACATGCTTATTCAGTGCTTAATGTGCATCTAGTATTGTATATAAGTATGTGTTATTATAAAAAATCTTTATAATGTTTGACAAATGTACTATTATGAACATTTTTTTCTTATTTTTAAATCAGTAATATGTTTTTCCTACAGTTTATTTTACGGATGGCCTAAATAAATGTTTTATTTAATTTTCCGTTTATTTTCAAAAAAAAAGAAAAAAAAAAAAAAAAAAAAAAAAAAAAAAAAAAAAAAAAAAAAGAAAAAAAAAAAAAAAATTAAATTAAATTAAAAAAAACCCATGAAAATAAATATATTTATAAATTTATTTATTCATTTATGCATTAAGCTTTTATCTTCTATTATTTAGCCGTGTACCGGGAAAACGGGAAATTGAATGTTAAATGTATGTTATTGTTTAAAACCCACTGCACAGAGAGAGAGAGAGAGAGAGAGAGAGAGAGAGAGAGAGAGAGAGAGAGAGAAAGAGAGAGAGAGAGAGAGAGAATCGGATTAAAACCACGTTTTTTTTCAAAGTGCAGTTCAAAATAACGTGCTAAACAACCGGACTTCCTAGTTTTGTCTATGGCATTGTTTGGTTTGGAAACAAAGATTTTTAAATTTGCACTCGCATTATTTTCAATTTTACACTTCTTATAAAAAATCATATGTCATGATTAATATATTTATATGACGTTGTTGTTTCTATATACATATATTATTGTTTCAGGTATGATAAATGCAAGTATTTCGGAATGACGTCAGTAAGCGTGGTTATAAACGTTTTTAAATATCTCTGTAAATCACATTTCAATTGTTGCGTGTTCTTTGTTGCATTTATTGTAACCAAGTGCGTTTTTAGTCGAGAATTACTTTATTAATGTAAAAATAAAATATTGATTGGCGTAAAAACACTAGTTCTTTTACAACATTTGTTTCTAATCAGGATATTAGAATTGTAGGACTTCCCTTTATGATGGTAATTATCTATTTTTTGCAACATAAACAGCAATACATGGTACTTAATATTTGCTTCTAACATGTGTTTGCTTACCTCAATTTTATGTTTATAAAAACAACTAATTGCTAATTTCTGTCACGTACATATCATCTTTTAAATGGTCAGTCTGAGAAATATTTAAATTTGATGTTGGTTTTACTAATATCATTTCGCCATCAGCAAATATAAGTAAAACATCGGAACGGTTTATTTAGTTCAATATAATTGGTTAGTCTCTCGTATTACATTACTGTGTAGAGATATCGATGTATTCCGGATTGTGTAGATAACCATGTAATAAAGAATTAATACTAACACCAGTGTTTTCTGTCGTTTTAAATGGAAATACATCTTTTTATGCAACCAAAAATTTATTATATAATATTTTTTTTACTATTCTTCAAAAGCCACGTGAGGAACAGATGAAATAATGACACGATTGAAGTTACGGATAATGAGAGTATTTTTCTTGGAATGTTGGATCATGCTCGGAAGCTGCATTGCAAGTAAGTGCTTTGATTGTTATAAATTTTTAGCTCAAAAGCAATTTAAACAATTTTTTTTTACAATTTAGTAGGCATGATTTAAATTTATTATATTGTCAATTCCCGGATATGCCTGTAATGTTGTAATGATTGCCAGATATAATGTGATTGTTTTTGATTTAAAGATTTTGACATTAAATGTTTGGTTTTTGCTCAGTATTTTGTTATCTTCATCATTACGTTTGACATGATGGAACGTGTGTTATGATTAAATGAGATATCGGACTTTGTAGCGCTTTAAAAACACGCTCTCTTTGTCTTTCTCTCGTGCTTATGAAGGAAACACATTTTGTTACATAATTAATTGAATCGTTTAGGATAAACAGCAGTTTTTGTACCCTATTATCACTGAAGAAATTTGTCACCAATATCTGTCTCCGAATAAAGTCTAATGTCTTATACACGTTTTTAATGAAAGTGTCCAATACGTATTTCGTAATTGCCTTAGTTGTTTTGTTTTTTAAAATTCTGATTTCGGTCTGGATTTTGTTGGTAAGCTTTAGTGTGAGTTATCTACAAATGCCAATATCCACTAGTCATTGCTAATTTTGTTGGTAATCATTGGTGGTATAAACTACACATGTCTATGTCCTACAGTCATTGCTATTTTTGTCTGAATTAATTAATAGGGCATTTATTTTGATGTTGATAACTACCGTATATAAAACATCAAATCAGTTAACATATCTTATAATATTTAGTTGTAGAGACTTAAATCAACTATTACGATAACGCAATTAGAAACACGTGTTTGAGGTTTTTACACAGGTTATATCGTTTTAAGATTTCTGGTATATTTACAAATTGTGATATATTAGTTATTTTTTGTTTACCATCTCGCACATTCTACAAATAAATTGCATTAGTTTCTTTATTCACCAGTTCATACCTTCAATAGTACTACAGTGACAACATTCTCTACTTACCGTTCAAAAAGGGACGAAATTTCAATATACAAATTAATAATTTATCAATTTACTGGAGTCAAGTCGATGATAATATACCTATTTTTGTCTCCATTCTTGCTTAAAATTTCACTTTTTGCGACAAATATAAAGTTAAAGTTTTTTACAATAGTAAAGTGCTGTGGCACAATAGCGGTTTTATTCGCGTTTATTATCTACATATGCATATGTAAAGAGTAAAGTGAAGGGTAGTTAAAATGTCAGATGGAGGTAACATGTATTTTTACTTGATAATACAATAACCTGTGATAGCGTTGAAATGCTTTGAACATTTTAGTTTTTAAATGATATCAATAAAGATCTATTAAGGTATGTCAAAATCCATCCGAAACCTTAGTTTACTCTCCGTTGTTGCTAACCGCAAAAATACAGTTATTTGTCAAACCAAAATGTGTATACAACCAACGAAATTGTATTTATTCCATTTTTTAAAAACTTACATTTTTGCTTTAATTACTGTGCCTTAACAAAATTATCCTCTTATTCAACTTGCAACACCTTCTATAGCACAAGAATGAAAATTCTGTATTTGTCTTTTCTCGTCAATCCCTGTACATATATGACAATGTCAGTTCCTGTACATATATGACAATGTCAGTTCCTGTACATATAAGACAACGGATTTTTTTTATAATTATTATTCCTGTTATATCTTTTATGACATAATACAGTACCTTGTTCTACTAGGCCTGATAAAATTATAAAATATGCTGTTTTGCTAGAAATGGTTTTATCTCAAGTCGGCCTTATAAATTGTAAAAATGTAATTTAAATTTTATAATTCCTTTTTTGTATTAAATAAAAATCATAATTGAGTTGTGTTACTGTAATATACGAGTCTACAATTCAAAGTACATGTACTTTAATATCAGTATGATAAAACATTTAAGATGCACTGATAAAAATCGCGAATCATCCTAGATTTCTATCCTCAAAACAAATGATTTAAACATTTTTAGGATAAGATAAATATTTATTTAATATTTATTAAGCACAACACTTCCTGAAATTCTCTATTCAACAACTGCACTTTACGGTGGTTGAAGTGATTACATAATACTTCTGTGTGAGATTAATTTAATTTCTTTTTATCAAGTTAAAGTTTAAGCTGTGTTTTCGGTTATCAATTCAGTGTATTATTGTTATGAAGAGATATGATATTGATATTTACTATTTATACTGAATTAATTCTTACAAATATCGTTGTCTGGATTGAATGACGTTTTAGATGATGTAATTCTTTTTACCTGAATTTGTTTTTTAATTAGATAACGCTGACGTTACTTTTTAACGTATTCCCCAGGCTCAACATTTGTAACATAATTTGTGACCACAATGTTAAGTCCTTAGTACCTCGCTATCATACAAACTAGAACCACCAGTTATCTCTTCCATGAAACATGAAAATATCCAGAAAAAAATTTAAGCTTATGTTTTTTAAGTTTCTATGTTTGCTAGGGTCTGTATGTATATCTGTCAGGGCTTGTAGACGCGTCCATGGTGTTGTGTGTATCTCTGCTACGTGTGTGTGTGTGTGTGTGTGTGTGTGTGTGTGTGTCGAATGAAGCCTGCGACAACCTTATATACTCTTATGTTTCATAATAGAAGGAAAAATCATGACCGAACCTTTTACCAAATATCATAATTTGTACAAGTTAATTAGACAAGGTACATTCAACATGTAGTGACCTGCCTTAAGTTGTTGAATAGTTACCTAGAGGCAGGTGGTACAAGGTTTGTCTGATTATAAACATGAGGATGACCCAGTAATTAACCTTTAGATATATAAAATAAATAAACTCCGAGAGGGTATCCAGACAAATTGTATTTTGCTGACATTATTCTCTACTTGTTTGCTTCGATTATAATTTTTCGAATATACATTTCAGGATTTGTATGTATACTCAAAATTAAGACCTTATATCAAAAATATAAATGTACAAAGTTGTTGTGTTCAAATCCTACAACAGTTCGAGTTAATTTTTTTTGATTCTGAATTAAGTGATGGGGATTTCACATTAAGCGTCTAAATAAACATCTCTTACCAAACCGGAAATAATAAACAATTTGGTTAACATTATCAGTATTGATCCTTGTACATCCATCATGTATTTTTTTCAAAATATTCTTTTAGTATTACTTATGGCAAAGATCAACGATAAATGACGGCAAATTGTTCTTATTGGAATATAATTTATCTTCTTGTGATTTTTTTTATGAAACTCGACATAAATATATGACCACATAACATATACACATTACACAAAACAGCACCATAAAACGATGTTTCATTTCTTAATTTTGGTCTTCTTGTTTAAATGATTTTAAATCATTTTCATAGTCGTCGATTTTCTAGTGGTTCCACTCTTTCTCTAGCTTCTTTTTCACAATCACATACAAATTACATTTTTGAAAGAAAAGTTCACAAAAAAATTAGTGACTTTTCTAACCGAAAACTTTCATTGTTTGATTGCCTTGTCCTCAAGCTATTGGCTATGTTATCAAACTCTGTCTACTGTTACCAATTGCTCGTGTTTGCAGACGGCCTGATAGCACTGAAGGGAATTAGTGATTGGTATATTCCAAAAATTTAACGGAGGTAAGTAGATCCTGAAAAAACAATATATAAGCAACATGTTATCTTCAATACAAATGACTCACATCCACAATTTTGTGTAAAAAATTGAATTATCTGATGTTGAAATCATTTTTTTTTGCTCTTGATTTCGATGGTTGTTGCCAGTTTTATGTGTTCAAACTTGCATATTCCATTCTTCCACTACAAATAATAATATAGGATACATTTGGCAATCAAAATCTACCCCATCCGACAACAACTGAGTCAAACAGAATCATAAGAAATGAAAAGGAGAAGAAACACAATATAAACATGTTTTATAACTCCAAAATTGGACATGACAAAATGTATAGTAAAGTTTTCCAAATATTGTGTTTGGCTTTAGAGTCACACTTATTTTACAACTAGTGAACCCTAAACATGTTAAACGTTTGTTTAAAAAAAGTTTATTATTCATAAAACATCAGAGATAAACAAAGTACATCCAATTGCTAATCAGTTGTAAAATTTGATGTCTTTTGATATTGTATATTCCCAAGGCAGCTATCGTTTATCAGTTTTACTTTTAGTACAACGATGAACCTTTAGGTATTTGGTATACTATACATGTTTCAACAAAATGGGTTGGTTTTAATTTGCTGGAAAGATTATTAGCAACAACTAGCATTTTAATGAATATAGGTGTAGACAAATCCCAGTAGTTTACCCATGCTGTAGTCAAATTTCCAGAAAAAATTTTGATGTTGTACATCAGTTTATTTATTCAAAGTATTTATCTGTATTTGTTTTTGTTGCAATCAAAATCATTAAGTTGAAACAAAATAAGTTTCATGCATATTAAATTTTCTTTCAATTTTTGGAATATATTACTGATTTACGACCTTGTATCGTGTCTTTTTTGCCATATGCCGGTATACCACCGCCTACACAACAATAATTTTCAATTTTTTCCTATTCATTGTTTTGTAAAGTTATAGAAACAAATTAGTTATTGTAAAAATGTTACAAATCAAACACAAAATATTTATATCAGTGAATTTTTTATCATTGCATACATTTACCCTCTAAACTAATTTTAAATCTTTAAACTTTTTAAAGAAAACTTTTTTTTCTTAAAAAATCTAATTTTACATATAAATTGACAAACCAAAGCAGAGTTTTAGGTAATATTTGAAAATTGCTTGGTTAGAAGAAGTCTTCTAATGGTTCAAGCTGTACCTGTACGCGTAAAAATAAACCAAAGTGTGGTATCTATTGATAACTATTTAATCAGATAATCTAGATATTTAAGTGTAATCGATGACTTCCTATAAATTGCAGCTGAACGTACCTAAATAATTATGCAAAAAAAGTTAAAAGCTGATTTAATTATGCTGTTTGTTAATAAAGCCGTCAGTATAGGAAAATGATCAAATATTGCAATCTTTTTACGCAGTTTCAGCCATACAAATGCTTTATATCAAAGTTTATTGCTGTATATATTACATTAAATAAGTCCAGGATTAATTAAGGCTATGGTTATATGAGTGAAGAGACTGGCATTTACCCTATGGCTTTTTATATATTAAAAAATAACTTTAAAAAACATTTGCTTGTTAAATTTTCGCTACCCATTAAATTATTAGTACGAACATTCCAATCCCCAGTGCCATTTTACTATTTTGTCTCAAAAGTCATAGTCATTAACTTTTAAACATATAAAATGTATAAGAATATTCTATTTCATTGTCGTTTAATGATAACAAAATTTCAAACACATAAAAAAATATTATCTTATCAAAATGCAATTTGAACTGTCTTTTGATGTGGTGAAATGGATCAATATGATTTATATTTATTAAATTTGTCCATGTATTTTTGTGTTTTTGTGTTTTTTTTTATTTATTTAAAATTTCATTCGCTATTTTATTATATTATCTATATATGCTTTAAAGAGCGTATCCTGTTGACGTCATATCAAGGGCGATAAAAACATACGACTTTTTTCTGAGATAGTATATAATGATAACTTATTCTTTTTTGTTCAATATTTTGCATCCTATGACAGTTCAAATCTGGGGCATCCTATCCAATATCAAAAAAAATACAGTAATTATTAGATAGCTTTAAACTTTATCTATTCGGACCATTGAAATTGTATTTTAAAAAATTATAATTTTAATATTTCAAAAAGTTTTCCTTGAAAGTAAAAGCCATATGTACCTTAAGTATTAAATATATAACACAAGTACCAAATAAATTTTGATGTGCCAGATGTGCACATTTATTTTGGAAACATTCCCCATCAGTGACACTAAGACCGAAAAGTTTGACAGATAAAAACATAAGCCAAACAGTTGAAAATAATAAAATAATGAATTATATAAATCCAAATCCTGCTAAGGAATGCTTTGCATGAGGGAACAATCCTGTTTTAAATAAATTACAAATTTAGACGGCTGAAAGTTTTGCTAAGTGGTACATTTTCTGACAGCATTAAGTACTGCCTAATGAGTTATGGATACCCTTGGGGAGTTTTACTCCACCAGCAGCGGTACCCGCTCAGGGGTAGTAAATATATTACACAAATACAAGTTAAATTCTGATGTGCCATAAATAAACACAAACATACGAGTCAATGTCTATATCTGATTAAACAAATATAATTTTAAGTTTTTAGATTTCTACAATTTCTAACTAAATGTTGCAATACCAGTGATATTTAACAACACAGATCAGCGGTTATTTTAGATCATGATCAACATCGTTTTCCCCACTCTGTTCGGTTTTGAAGACATTAATATTTTTGGAGTTTTTTATATACAAAATATGAAAAGAAATATGTCATTTTGTTTTACAATTTTAGATGAATATTTATGAAAATAAAATATATTCGTCATTGGAAGTGTGTAAAATATTTTAGTAGGTCAATAAATAGCTTGTTAAAGACTCATTAGCATCAAACACAAACGTTCTAGTCCATGCCGAAAAAAAACAATCCTAAAAGCAAAGTAAAAAATCTGAAAACTGACTATGGCTAAGTTAGATACACACCTGAACTTCTATAAAGGAAGTGAGACCGAGTGCTGCGGAAGTTTGGCACCAACTGTCCACTGAGGATTAGACAAAACTAGTTAAAAATAAAAAATTATTCACTTATGTACAGTAACTAGATAAAAATGTAAAAAATAAATAACGTTTAGTGTTTCGCCTATTGAACATAATTCTAGCTGTTTTAGCTAAAACATATATGAGCCTCATCGACTAACATTATTGAATAAATAACGTTTGTTGAATTTCGTTATTTATTGCTTTTGTAAATTTGTTCTTACGATGATACTTTTTGATAGAGATATAAGAAAGATCTTGCAGCTTGAGTGGTATTTAGTAGTACAAAAACAAATCATATAATAAAAAGCTTCAAAATATGGCAATGTTTTATATCTAAATAATGTCTGTTACTTTTGACCTTTACTGTCAGTGTATTAACGTAAAAGATAATATCTGTACCGGTAAAAAGGAATATTAATAAGTATAGTGATCTATAAAATGTTAAGGAAACTGTTAACCTGAAAGCAACTTTGAAACAAGTACTCTGACTTAATCAATACGACACAACAAAGTTAAAAAAAACCCAACAAAACAAACAAAACAAAACTTAAACAAAAAACAAACAAACAAAACAAAATTAATAAATAAAAATTAAAAAAATAAAATAAATAAAAGTAAAAAAAAAAATAAATAAAATAAAATAAAATGGAAAAAATATAATAATATGAAATAAAATGAAATAAAATAAAATAAAATAAAATAAAAATAAAATATGAAGATGTGTGTGGTAATGAAAACTTTTTAGTATTCCCATTTTACAAAATGAAAAATTTAGACATTAGCAAACGCCAATCTAAAGATACATATTTTACAAATTTAAGCCAAAGCTAAATGGACACTGTGAATTATAATCTTCCCTTAAAGCTTTTAAGAGATGATCTCGCTTAAGCATTTTGACGTCGTATGTAAATGTCTTAGTAAAGTTATAAACATCATTAGTAGCAAAATTCAACTGGTATTTGTGTTATATATTCATCTGAAGATTGAGAAAACATGAAAGCGCTAGAGAATACATTAAGATTTATATAAAATCTGACCTTGTATATATACTTTTATATATATATGTTTATAAATAATAACAATATATATATATATATATATATATATATATATATATATATATATATATATATATATATATATATATATATATATATATATATATGATGTTTTGAGATTTAAGATAATCTTGCGTAAAATTAAATCCGGTAATGTTATGCTTGATTGAATTATGTAGGAACGGTGAATTTGATTTGATGTTATCTGAAATCATTCTGTTTTTCAAAGACAACATATTTTATTAGCTTAAACTTATCAATATGTTGTTCTTTAGGACCTCCCTATCTTTGTAAGGCTACACTGAGTACAAAATTAAAAAATTTTATTGATACAGTGTGCTATGAATACGTTGTTTACAAAATTACCATTAATGTTAATAAAATCAAGAGGTAGTTATAATTAGATCAAAAGACTCAATTTTTTATAATTTATATTATTTATTAAAATTGAAATTTTGTTTGTATACCTAAACTCATTACTTAGTATGTAGGTGTAAGTATCTGGGATAATAAAAGCTCAAAATTTAATGTAAAATATTTACAATTGCTAATTTTTTTCTTATATAAACTGATTGACACGAATAATGTTTACATTTCAGTTAACTAGAATCATCTGACAACATCTCGTCGCGCAAGAATACATGTAAAGTGAAAAGTCAATTTGGGAGTTCCCCTTTTCATTTTCCATAACAAATTTATTTTTAGCAACGTTGACAAAAATAAACAAAATCCCGAATTTTCACGTTGAAAATGCGATATAATAACAAATTCAGATAAGAAAAAACTAAATAAAAATATTATAAATAAAAAATATATGTAATAATAAATATAAATGATAATACAAACAATACATGAAACAAAAATTAATGAAAATATTAACAAAAATAAACCAAATAAAAATCGCCTGCAAATATTTGACGCAAAATAGAGCCAAACTCGGATTGAAGGTAGAATTTAAACAAGGAAACTTCGAGTTAGAGCTTGCAGATTCTGTATGGTTCAAAGATTTATTGACAAACAACCAGGCAATTGTTTTGAGGATGATCTACGATCAAGGGGTCCTGAACAATCAGTGCCAGAGGCCTCGAATCAGGTCCAGGAGGATTCTGTTCTCTTTTATAAACCAATGCAAGCGGCCGAGTTGTAGGACTTTCCTTTTGACCTTGAGCTTGGTGATGTTTAAGAGGCCATGGAATTTCCGAAGGAAATGTCATTAAGTTCAATGATTAACACTTTAGAAATTCAAAACATTGCACAAGAACTAGAGAAATCTGCCTATCCATTCTTCCCCCACCCGGAGATCCATCACCTCCATCCAACGTCAATCCACCAAGTACTGAGACCACTGTTCCTACACACAACGAAGAAAGAAAATCCAGACTTTCCCCAGTTGTCTCGAATGAAGAAATCAAAATGCTGCAGCCAATGCGACAAAGGGAGTCGACACAAAAGAACACCAAATGGGGGATGAAGCAATATCAAGGTATAATTACTATTTCAGAGAAAAAAATTAGATCCGTAGCTTTAACTGTTCCTTTTTAGTTGACCATGCAAAATTATTAATACAGTTGATTTTTTGTCAAACTGTCATGGCCTATGAAGTCGCTCCTTCATTTTTTAAAACAATGCCTTACTATGGTTCTGATTATTCGTAAATTGCACAAATTATCAGCGTTGTTGGAAAAAAACACATTTCTAGCGTTGTCAGTCACACTTGAGAGTACATCTATCATCCAAACAAACTGCAGCCCCTCAGATCCTGAGGAGGCGTGATTTCATGTTGATTAAATGGTGAAATTGACACCTGAAATGTATGAAGAATTCTCTTGAAATGTACATACATTTCGTCAGCTGCAAGTTGTGTTGTGTAACAATATTTGTGTATCGCAGATTTGATTAATAAAAACAACCTGACGAAACACACTATTAAAGACACATTTATTTCCTTCTTTCACAGAATGGCACACCGAAAGATTTGGTCAGGAATGTGACATACACACAATATCGGAGGATGAATTGCGCCAAAAGCTTTGCAAGTTTTACGTCGAGATCAAACCTCAACCAAAGACAAAAAGGCGAAGCAATGATAATGAAAACCAAAATAAAAATAATGATTATCATAAAAACAGTTTGAAAAATTTAAGGGCCGCAATCAATAGACATTTGTATGATATAGGGAGAATAGAAGTTGACATAGTTAGGGGTGCTAAATTTAGACCTTGTAACGACACATTAAATGGTGTATTAAAGAAAAAGATAGCCTTGGGCAATTCTCAGCCAACTCGACATTATCCAGTGATCAATGACAGTGACTTAAATAAAATTGGTACTTACCTTGAGAGTGCTAGGTCCAATCCAATTAATTTAAGATTATCCATTTGGTATTTTGTTGCATTCCATTTTTTAACCCGTGGGTTAGAAATTCATTTTCAACTCAAGATCAACTCTTTTGAATTTTTCCGTGACGAAACTGTATCAGATCAACAGCTACTCAGGTAATGAGCAATGCCGGACAGGAAACGCGCCTAATCATGTTTATGAGTGGACACAGATCCGAGGCATCTGTAAGGTCATACAACAGGGATTTATCGTCGAACCAGAAGCAAGAAATAAGTTCAATACTTGCAGCAGCAACGCGTGGTAATAGTTCCGTCCAAAGTCGTGATTTATGCAGTGTTTCTACAGGTGTAACTCCAGCTGTTTCCACATGTACATGCGTTCTCCCAAATTCTATTCAAAATTCTACGGCTTTCCTGCCAGCTGGTTTTATCGCGACTTGCAATGGGAATCCTTCCACGCAACAAGTAGAAATCACTTCATCCATGTCATCTCATGGAATACTCACAAATTCCTCATTTTCTTATTGTTCATTCCAATTTAATATGAAAATGTAAATAATAAAAAAACAATTATAAAATTGAATAAAACTTTATTTTTGAAGTTTCAGCACTGCTTTTGTGGTTTGTCTATGTGTGACGTCAAAGTAGGCGGAGCTAAATGCTCTGAATGAATGAATGGTGCTGTTCCGTTCACTGACAAAAGCCAGCGGATAAAAAAAATGAAAAACAGTATTTTGTAATACTAAAATAATTGATCTTGTGCAAACTCTAAGCAGAAATGTCAAACATTAATATTGTAAATATAAGAAATAGCTTTCAATTTGTTGTGGTTTACTGGGTATAAACTAGATTTTGGAAGTAGCAATTCTGATAAATTGCGAAGCAATTTATGATAGAATTGCCACTTCCAAAATCCTGTTTATACCCAGTAAACCACAACAAATCAAAAGCTATTTCTTAAATTATCAAGACTAAATACGTTTTTTAACAGAAAAATAAAATCATATAGTTTTGATAAAAGAGTGTGGTCACTGTTGGCTTAGGATATTTTATGATACTTTTAATAGAATGGGAAGTGATAAAGGTTGTGATCGATATTTTATGCCAATATCTTTTTAAGAACTTTTTCTTTTGTATTTGGTATTTACAAAAATAATTTAATAAGATCTGTAAATGCCGAACAATCATTAAATAATCCAACATTCCTTGTATTTGTGCATACGTTTTAAAAATGTCATAGGTAAAGGTTTAGTATAATTAGCTGCTTGTTAATGATTGTAAACAAATTATAATTAATATAAAGTTACATTTTTATTTTTTCTCTTCTCAAAAAAAAATATGATTATTAGTAGTTGTTTTCTTGATACTAAATATATCAGAAAATCATAAGTCGCTCTATGTAACACAAAAGTATTCCTTCGTGCAGTTCGAGTAAATATTTAGCATTTTCATATATCTTGGCATCCAATTCCTCATAACTTACAATGGTAGATAACTATTGGATCCTTTTAGTTAGTTTAAGATTATCAAACCGGACATGATTTACAAAATTAGCTTAGTTTGTTTTTTTTTTAACTAATTTTATTTTTTATATAACAGAAGTGTAAACACATTTGCAGAGTTATATTTTGGTAAAACTACCCAATGACGTAGTCTGATAAAACTGTTTATTCTTTTTGAAAACTATGTAATTGTTATACCTGTTATATTTTATAGTTTTAAATGTGCATAAATAGCACATCAAAATTTACCTGATTTTTTGTTATATATTTGTCATACGATTTTAACCATGATTAAATGATTATCGGAAAACTTATTTTTTGATTGTTTTTTCTTTAAACATATATTTGTTTTTAGCTACCACATAATGAAATGTTTTCATCATACATAAATAAAACAAACAAACCAGTCCTTGTCCATATCACAATCCCAAAAACAAAGCAAAAACTTTACAAACTGGCAAAAGATGTTATACACGTGAACTTCCATCAAGGAAGTGAGGCCTGGTGCTCCGGAAGGGTAAGCACCTCCTGTCTAGCTAGCTACACCCGTCACGTGCAAGTCAATTTTGAGAATGAAAGGAACAAAGAACTATGGTAAGTCAAATATATCCAGTATAAGTTAGGATACAGTGACTACATACTTATCAACAATATTGTGATGACGGCCATAAAACTTTTGAGGGCCCTGATTAGCCTAGGCTTGCAATATCCTTGTGTCAACAATTTAATTGTAAGTAATTTGCTTCCTTGCAGAAAGTTCCCATAGTGGGAACAAGCTCTACCGTACCGTATTATCTGTGAAACATATACACCATACGCAGGAGAAGTATGGAACGAAAATAATGTTATTAGAAGCTTTATTAGCCGGGACAACAACATACCTGTTATGTATGTCAGTAAGGATTGCAGAAACCTCAGGGTCCCTGAGCACTATAGAAGGTTTAGTACCCATAGACCCATTAAGTTTTGCAATCCTAGACTTGACAAAATTTCTAATTTTCCTTATCCAGTCGGATAAAGTATCAAGCTCTACGTCTTCTAATTTAGCCCAACCTTCTAGCATACTTTTCAACAGAATCCATAATAATTTTGAAATTCTGTCCCCAAGTAAAAGGTTGAGCCTCCCTGTTTTTAGGGCCTTTTGAAAGAAGACATCTTAATTTAGTATTCTCAATAATATTGAGATCACCTGTTACTACATGCCAAGCTGGTTTATAAATATATGGGGACGCTGAGCAAGAGCAGGTAGGTGGAGTAAAGTTATGAAAGTTTAGGCACTGCAAAGTATATTTATAGTTGAAATTTTGGATGCAATGGGTTTATTGTAGGAGTAGGAAATTAGAGGTGGCGAGTTATATTTGAAATAAGTAGGGACTTTAGATTGTACTACTTTGTTAAGTAGTATATTAAAATTATTAATAGCATCTATGCATTTGTTTGCATAATGTAATTTAAGAAATTGGCGACGGTTGTCGTCCTGTATATTGTGTTCCTGAGCAGGTTTAAATAAACTTTTAAATGCAATATCCATGATGATAGCGTTAAGTTTAAACTCTGGTGTATTAAAATCTGTAGTGGTTTTGTATATGCATTCTTCTTGTAACTGATTTAGACGGGAAAGTGGTAAAGAGTACAGTTTGGTTTGAATATGGTGTAGTCCGAGAGGTTTCTGAATGAATGGTAAAAGATTAGAAAAACTAACATCATAGATATTGGGTTTATTGTAACTTCTATGTCAAAATGTAATTTTTTCCGTCCGATAAAGATACAATATCGAACAAACTTATTTAAATGCGAGTTTTTGTGAGTAAATAAAATGAATTGTATCAACAAATAACAGCGTTTTTATTATTATTATCATTGTTATTATTATTATTATTATACGCGTTAATTGTTTAAATTTTGGATATTTAACAAACTGAATTATATTAATATTCTTAAAGTTGTTTTTAGCTCAACCTAAATTTTAGAAATCTAACGCTTCATTATCGGAAATTTATTCCTTATCAGTGACACTAAGAGCCGAAAAAGTTGATAGATAAAAAGATAATCCAAAGATGTAAAAATTAATGAATTATTGATAACAAAATGTTTATAGTTTAACAGACACCCAAATTTTAAACGATTAATGATTGATGATTGATTTATGATAAAACCCTACTTATTATGTTTTAACAGATAATTTTGCTACGTTATGCCAGGAATAAATTCATTGATCATGAACATTTTTGTAACATGTACTTTACATAACAGACATAGGCAATCATCAACTTTTTTATAGTTTTTGTAGTTTCTAATTAGCTAACATTGTAGCATGTTTGCATTCATGTTTCGTTAAATGTAGAGTTGATGGTAACAATTAAGTATATGTAATCTGCCATCGAAACCATAACTCATCACATCATAAGTAAATGTTGAGTTAAATTCCACTCATGTTTATTAAGAAACAAAATCAATACATTCCGATCTTATCATGTACATCATCAATGAAAACAGAATAACGACTGTTATCTCTCATTTAACCAGTTTCCAGTGCAAAGACGGTTAATATTTACAATACAGTTTTGATAAATCTCAGACGGGGAAATTTTTGCGAAAAGTACCCAATTTTTATATTTCTTTTCTTAAAAAATCAAAAATATAAAAACATATTTTGTTACTTTGTATTTAAAACATGTACATGCAATTATTTTTACTTCATTGCTTTCTAAACAGGCTGACTTTTAAATTTTTATCTTGGCACTTCAGGTTGTGACAGAAGATGGTTATTCTGTTTTTGTCATTGTACTACAACAACACCATCAAACATCATATTTTAATACTTTGTTGCAACCAAAGTTGGTAGTTTTATAATCACTAGTGTATAAATATATACATATATATTCTTAACGTTTTATTTCCTTTTTTAAACATTTATATTTTGTTGTGTCCTTGGATATATCTTGATTTAAAAAATGCATATTTGTCAGTCAACATTTTTTAACTTCTGTTAATTCGATTTTAGAAAATTGAAAACCAATAATAGCATCATAAGTTATCTTTTATAACAGTTTTTTAATTGCCTCTGTCATCATGTTACCATGATTATTAAAATATATGTGTTTACAATGGTCATATCTTTATTGAAGATTTCAGTCAAACTTTCAGTCTAATATATAACATAAATATCTGTTAAAATTTGATGTAACATATGTGCACATTTTGGAAAATGATTCCTCATTAGTGACACTAGGGGCCGAAAATTTTGACAGACAAATAATATAAGCCAAACAGTTAAAAATTACTAAATCTAAAGTTCCAAAATTATATGGATCCAAATCCAGCTAAGGAATGCTTTGCATGAGGGACCAATCCTTAGTTTTAAATAAATTTGTATAACCCAAGAACATTTTAATTTGTATATCCTATATGGTTTTCTTTTTTAATTTAAAAATAAAAATATATGTGTACTTATATATATTCGATGCGTTTAATCTTTGTTGAACTTGTAAAAAAAAAACTTTTTTTACCAAGAAGGATGTCAAAAAGTTTGTACCTAAATTTTCAAACACTTCCCTAGGTAATATCTTAGTACGTTTAAATTCGGAATTTATCTATGGTTTTATAATGTGTTGTCGAGTTCTTGTAATTGTGCTTTTTGTTGGTTGTTTTTTTTACGGTTATAGTTTTTGGATTCCGAATAGATTGTCTACTGTCAAAAACAAATTTTAAAAAAGAACAGCATTTTTACTAGAATGAAAGGTAAGGAGAAAACTTTGTAGCAACCAAACATGTACTTAGCCATGACTGCCTAAAATCAAAAGGTACTTAAGTTTAACTATTATATTGTATTCATTTTTGTTACAAGTTGAACCGAGAAAAGTCAAAGACGAGCAATAACAATCCATTATGGCCAACGTTTTGTTGTTGTGTGTAACACGACAGACACGTAATGTGGAGAGATTACATTACTCAATTAGATTTAAAGTTGATACATAGGTTGTTGTTACAAATAAGGTGTAATATATAAAGTAAAGTAACAAATGAGTCTGGTTTTTTTAAAAAACAGTAAATCTCTGCAGTCAAAACGAGTAAAGATTGACGTGTTTATGGTTATTGTATGTATATATACATCAATATCAACAAGTAAGATTGACGCGGTCCTTGTAGGAATACTGAGAAAACTTTTTATCAACAATATGCGTTTTTGGTCGAGACGACTTGAAAAATTATTTCTTAAGAGTTATATGTTTACTCTAACTTAACATTTACAAACGATTCATATGTTTTTCTTAATTTTTGGTTTGTCAAAAGCAAGTCCAGAACAAAGCTTTAATGTTTTAATTTCTTTTTTTCTTTCACTATACTTAATTATCCTTCTGCAAGTGACGTAAAGGCTCCCATCGTGTGCATGGCAATCAGTAACCACGGTCCACCGTGATCATGTTTAACAGTACCGTTTTATTTTTAAAATTGTTTTTAAAACTTCACATTGGTAATCAGTGAGAGGTGTGGTTGTGTATATTGTTTACATTCTCTGGTTGGGTGATTTTTCTTAGATTTGTAGTCCTTTGAAATTTTCGAATGATTATTTGTGTTTAGATTTCATGTCTGTTATTCAGACACAGATTTAAATAAATATCGACAGGAATGCTAAACTTGATATTTAGTTATACATTTTTCCTTTTCTAGTTTGACAATTCTTCTATTCGATATGGCTTTTGCTAACTTTTATTAATTTTTTTTTTGTCCGGACTTGATCTCTGCAATTCTGCTTAGAACTAAAATAAAACAAACATACCAGTCCTTGTCCAAACCACAATCAAAAAAGCAAAGTAAAAACTTTGAAAGCTGGCAAAATTAGTTACTATTATATACTTGAACTTCCATCAAGGAAGTGAGGCCGGTGCTCCGGAAGGGATAGCACCTCCTGTCTAGCTAGCTACATCCGTCAAGTGCAAGTCAAATTTGAGAATGAAAGAAAATAAGAACTATGGTAAGTAAAATATATCCAGTAAAAGTTTGGATACAGTGACTACATACTTATCAACAATATTGTGATGACGGCCATAAAATGTTTTAAGGACCTTGATAAGCCTAGGCTTGTAATATTCTTGCGACAACAATTTAATTGTAAGCAGTTTGCTTCGTTGTAGAAAGTCCCCATATTGGGAACAAGCTCTACCATAACGCATTAACTGTGAAACATGAACACCAAATGCAGGAGTAGCAGGGATATTACTGCAAAGAAACGGAAAGTTGACAATAGCAAAATTGAAGTAATCACGTTTGTTGTATAGCTTCAGATGTTACCTTTCGTGGGTGTCATAACTGAGGTATAAATATGAAGCAGAACATGGAGAATCTGTTTTGTCTTTAATTTTAAGCTCACTTTGATGAGGAATGAATTTCCGAAATGTGCACATCTGGCACATCAAAATTTAACTGGTATTTTTTTTAAATATATTTGATAGATTGCATTCACATATTCTCCAAATTTGGAATTATTTAGAAATAGAACGTCATCTATATATCTGTGTGTGAAGTTGAATGATTTAGTGACAGTCTCTTCTCAAGATTTGACAATGTTCTGTAAAAATTCTGATTCATAAAAATCAAATCAGCTAGAAAAGGTGCGCAGTTTGTGCCCACTGATTTACCGATTGTTTCTTAAAAAATTATATTGCCAAACACCAAATATGTTGTCTATCAAAAACTCTAACATTTTGTTGATGGTATTCTCATTATATTTTTGTTTACAGTCTGTATGGTGTTTTACAAAATAAACAGAATCATTGTTGAGCACTCGATATTTATATCTTCGTTTGCCATTTTTCTAAAAGAATGAAAAGTGAATGATTTGTATAAGACGTTCTTTCAATTTAATATGAAGAATAGTGGTGTAAAGGGTAGAAACAAGATTGTCAAGTAGTTCTTAAGAATTTTTGAGAATCCACATTTGGTTGATGCCAGACGTAGAATAGACGTTTTCTAAATAAGTCTGAAGGTCATCTTTGACGACTGTCAAAATTTGTGTTAGAATTACTAAAAATGATTTAGTAGTACATTTAGAGGAACCTGCTATATATCTTTCCTTGTATGGATTTTTGTGAAGTTTTGGAAACCAATAAAAGTAAGGCAGGTCAATTTCTTTCTGTTTAAAATTGATACCGAAAGACTCAAGGACTCCCTATGATCGAAAAGAACTTCATTTTTTGGTAAAATTAGTTTTGGTATACGTAGGATTCTCCGATATACAATCTAAACCAAGCTCCTTAATAAGACATTCAAAATTGAATTTCTTACAAACGAAAATAATGTTGTTAGAAGCTTTATCAGCTGGGACAACAACAAACCTGTCATGTATGTCCGTAAGGATTGCAGAAATCTCAGGGTCCCTGAGCACTAAAGAAGGTTTAGTACCCATAGACATTTTAAGTTTGACAATCCTTGACTTTATAAAATGTCTAATTGTCCTTATACAGTCGGATAAAGTCTCAGGCTCTACGTCTTCTAATTAAGCCCAACCTCTAACATACTCTTCAACAGAATCTATTATAATTTTAAATTCTGTCCCAAAGTAAAAGGTGGAGCCTTCTGTATTTAGGGCCTTTTGAAAGAAGCAATCTTAATTTTTTGTTCTAAATATATATTGAGATCACCTGTTACTACATGCCCAGCTGGTTTAAAAATATATGGGGACGCTGAGCAAGTGCAGGTAGGTGGGGTAAAGTTATGAAAGTTTAGGCACTGCAAAATTTGTTTATAGTTGAAAATTTTGGATGCAATGGGTTTATTGTAGGAGTAAGAAACTAGATGTGGCGAGTTATAAAACTTGGTAGGAATGACAGATATGATGCAAAAATTTGCATATTTTCTATGTTTCCGTTTGTTGATTATTCTAGTTGTAAGTTATAGCCATTTTTATTAAAAAAACTAATTTCTATCAAGTGTTGAATCCCTGTTTGGAATTTAAAGGAACTTTATAAGAAAGATTTACTTTAGGAGTAGGTTTGTATTTTGTTTTTTGTACCGGTTTGGTGGCTTTTCTTGGAGAAAAGAACTTAGAAATATTTCAATGTTTATTTCTGTCTAAATGAAGACTTTTACCATAAGTATGTTTTGATCTTTTTAGCAATTAATATTGTTCTTTCATACTCTTATTTTTGTATATTTTTTATTGGTATGCAGAATGTAAAAAAAAAACGAGAAGAGTTGGGTCCATAATAATTCATAATAAAACTTGGTAGTAAAAGTAAACATAATAACAAAGTTTTTGTCCGAATATGAAATAAATACTTATAAATACTAATTAAAAAGTAACAAAAATATTAAATGGAACTTTGTTATTTTATTTTTCTTTTTATATACATGCTCATTTTAACAGTAAAGGTTTTTTTTCGAAAAGGACTGAAGTAATTTTGCTTAAATAAAATCTATAATAAAACTTGGTAATAATAGTAAGCATGATACTTGGTTTTGTCCATTTAAAAACTGTTTCAATTTATTTGTTGCAATAGTTGCAGATTTTGAGCATATGTTTATAATTGTTATTACTTTATGGTTGATGTAATATTTATTATAGATTATTAAGACCACAATTAATACAGTATTTCTTACTGTTTCCTCACTTAATATAAATATATTTCTTACAAATGTATGTGAGTGTTCTTAAATGTGTTAAAGATGGCAGAAATTGTGTTCGTGTTACATATATCTCTTTTGCTTTTACTGAAAGCTATTGACCAAACCCGAAATAAATTCTCACAAATAAATACTTAAAAGTAATTTTTTTTTAAATGACATTTTGTCATTTTATTTTGTCTTATTATTAAGATAATCGTTTTATATTTACACTGTAAAGCATTTATTGAAAAAAGGTTGGAGCAATTTTGCTTGCATAAAGTTTTTTAATATGCAAAAAAATACTTTAATAGGCAAAAGCCACGACAACATGTGCTAGTGTCACATGAGAACATACATTGTTAAGAGCACATGCAATGTAATAAACCCTGATTTAGTTTTAAAATTTAAACATTCTCTATATTATTTACCCGATTAATGTTTTTTTTTTTTAAATGAGACTGTTTGCATTTATTTGCCTATTTATATAAATATACAACAACATATATACATAGCAACATCATTACTGATATTCTGCTTAAATTTCAACTTTCTAGTTATATCATAATTATGAGAAGACCTCTTATGTTTCTATGATTTATCGCATACATATCTTCATCAAAAGTTATATGCACAATTAGAATGTTAAACGAAAAAGGTTTGACTGACAAAAATGTCGATTGCGGCTGAACGGCTGAACAATTTGTCAAAATAAAAACCAACATTGTATTTCTATATGATTTAATACGCTGTAGAAATTATTCATCGCCCTTCAGATATTGTGCTACTTTACAAAACACAATTTACTTATCCATTTTCTGAATCACATTTACATTATCAGATAAAAGCTTACTATTGGCACCAATTACATAATATGGTGGTTATTTTTTTTTTTTTGATTTTGTTCATTAACGATGCAAATCCAAATAATTAAATTTGTTAAATCTTGTTTTTTTTAATTTTTATTAAAACTTTAATGATGGTATTTCAAAATTTTCTGCATTTTACAAAACCAAGCTTAAAAGCGTTGATTCTGATGTTATACATTTAAGGCATTTATTTTCACGGGCGCAAACTCTCTCTTATTCTATGATTTCGTAGTCAATATAGTTGGTACGCATATTTTCGATTCTTTTGCGGAGTTTTTCCTGGAAACTTAGTAACCACTTTAAAGTTGTTAGACCGATATATAACAGACTGATTCAAATGATTTCATCACCCCATAAATATTAAAATATTAATATTTTTTATTTTATCAATAACAACCTACACATATTTTTTCTGTAAATATTACAGTTTGTTAGAAGAAACGTAACTGTAAAATGTTGGTATAAAATGTAACATATTCTCAAAAAGTAAATGGAATTCAGAACAAGTTTCAATTTACAAATGATATTTGCTGTAATCTGAACAGTTTATTAACTTAAAAATAACTTGTCAGATTCATTTGCATCAGGTTTCTACAGTCTTGTCAAATTACAAAATTAAACTATTTATTTGTTTTTATAACATCAATATGTGTATGATCAAGAACTCAAATAAAACCGTTAAATTAAGGAAAGTATGGAAAGTTCAAAGAGGATTTTTTTTCATTTTTGTCCTTGAATGTTCACTTAAAACTATGAATTTACACATCAATAAAACAGCTTATGCCAAAAACTTATTATAAACAGAAACTACAAACAAAACAAAAATAATTTTAGAATATCAAAAAAAAAAGTTCTCGAAACATTTGATTGCCTGTTTGCTAGTTCAATTCTGACATGTAATAGTTAATTCTCTATTGGTATAATAATTGAATGAGAAGAATAAATAATTCAATTTGTTCAACTTCCGACATATATATATATATATATATATATATATATATATATATATATATATATATATATATATATATATATATATACAGTAAAACTTCGATCGCTCGAACGTCGTTGCCTCGAATACCCCAGATAACTCGAAGTCATCTGTTGGTCCCGACCAATTTCCTATTATATCCTATGTAAATAAACCTCGATGGCTCGAACTTCGTTAACTCGAATACCCCCGCTCGCACTAACAATAAATATTTTTAGTTAGTGAAAATTCAACTACTTTCGCTCGAATACAATTTTTGTCAGAAGGACATGTGGTCCTGGTCATTGTAAACAAAACACAAGCTGAAGCCATATTACAGATTTCATCAAACGTAATAGAGTGGAACGAAACGATGAATCTAGACAGATGTTAATGAATGAATGAATGAATGAATGAATTAATTAATTATTAACCTAATTATGAAGTGTCGATATGCTTGGTTCTTTAATCTCTTTATCCGATTACGACACGTGGAAGTGTTTGATCGCTTTTTTTAAAACAGCTCAGTCGCTCGTGCCGTATGATTGCACATCAGGAATCTGTAATTTACATGCCCTTGGAATATGTATAGTAATGTGTATTATCGTTATTTCCTGTGATTAAAACGACCGGTAATGATTGTGTTTTGTTTTGTTTTTCTTTATAGTACATGTGCAATAAAGAATAAAGTAAGTTTATTTTGTATCATCACCTGTTGAAATTAAAATAAAGTGCCATATTCCAACCCCGTATCCAAATAACATCATACGGCAGTTGCATTTGAAATGAATTTTGTATTTTTAATTGGGACATTTTATTCTTTTTGAATTTTTAAAAAAATATTTCGTGATAAATAATGGAATTTTAATTCGGACTTTTCATTATTTGACCTTTTAGTTTATTTACATGTAAAACAAATTTAAAGATTATTTAACGGTCGGTAAAGATGAGAACGTGAACCTCCAAAAGTTATTTTAAAATACTTAAGACTAAAATCTACATTGTATCCGAACTAATTTTCTATGGATTTAAACCAAATAACTGACTTATTTTTCTTGTTTTGTGAGATAACAGATTTTTTATCTGCAGAACCTAAATCATTACAAGTTTGGCTAAAGATCAATATTTTACTACATGTCTTGTATTATTATTTTTTCACAATTTGGATTGAGTGACAGCACTAATAGACATTCACTTAAATATGCATTTGATACTTTGCCGCCATGAACATCTTCAAAACTAATTTAGTTTTTAGTTGGTAACAGCAAGTAAATGGTCTGATACGTCTATTTCCAAGTCCTCTTGAAATTGATTTGAAAAACAAGAAAACGTTGAGAATGTATACTGTACAATAGGGAATTGAAAAGAGAATACAGAACAAGATTAACGTATTTATAATAACCGATTATATTTATAACTAAAAAAAAACATGTGCTTTGAAAGAGCCAATACAAATATGAACATGATATATTGTTTAATACTGATAAAAATGTGTATGTAAACCAGTCAAACCATGCCAACATAATTATACTACTACTACTACTACTACTAATAATAATAATAATAATAATAATAATAATAATAATTATTATTATTACAATTATTATTATTATTATTATTATTATTATTATTATTATTATATATGGCATATTGATTAATACTTTTAATAGTTGATGCTTCCTATTTAGATTATTTCCAAAGGCGCTTAACAAGCCTGTGAAGCACATTTCAATAGTAGAAAAAAGCATTGTTTTGCCGAACAATGAAACAACAACCGGGTATGTTTTTATAATCTATTAGAGCCCAATGAACTGACTTGACAAAGTGTTTACAATATACGTGTGTCAAGAAAAAGCTTCATAAAAAGTAATACTGACAAAATGAATGGATTTGGAAATTTCATAAAAAACAATCACTCAAATTATTTTTAATTTGTTGTATCATTTAACTAATTAGAAAGTAGGTAGAACAAAACATAAATTGTATACTTTGACATCAAAAACACACTTGCATAAAAGTTTTTTTTTTAAAAAAAACAGCATTGATTACATACTGTCCCTTCTCATTGCGCAACATATTTAAACTATACAAGAACACAACACAAAGACATATCATATCACAAACGAAGTAACTGATTCTGAGTATCTTTTCAAGACAAGATTGTGTCAGATGTACTCTTGTTTTGAAAAGAAAACATAAGTCCGTTTATTGACTTATGAGATAGAATATTATTTTGCTTCTTCCACAATCCTAAAAAAAATGTTTCATGTCGTTTTATTGTTCAGTGATCATACAAATGTTCTGAAATAGGAGGACGGGTTAGACAAGAAATTCTATTTACTTGCGTGTCAAATCTAATTTCTTAAATGGATTTTAACATATCTTCATTGCTCTGTTTAGATTTCACTGACGTTAAAAGCAATTACACAATGGTATAATGTTATCTAATGACGACTCAAAGGAGGTGGATGGGTCCCAATTACTGTTTTATAAAGGAAAATGCTAATAAAATCACGAGAACATTTTATTACTTTTTTAGAGTTCCATATCGAGCACAAACATATAGACCCATTTCAGTGATTGTTTAATGTTGGTTAAATAACGCTTATTTTATTTTTAAAATATCCGTTTTAAGAAACACTGGTTGTTAGCTGAAACCATTTTTAACTACATCGCTAGATGTCAATATCCTCGGTGCTTGTTTAAAGTAACACGTTTTATAATTAATAGTTTCAAACACACAATATAAGTTGCCTTATTTATATGGAAACGTCTTTTGTTACGGTGTACTTCTAGTTACTTTGACTTTTGAAATATCTTTATTCAATGCATGTCACTATGAAAGTTATTTTGTTACGTTTTTTTGAATATATATACATTTTTTTGTTAAATATATTAACATTATGTCGGACTTATTTTTTTAACAGTGATTTTTTTTTTTGCATTCATTGTCTGTTACATGATGTATATTCATATTGTAAAGAAATAAGCTATATTGCATGGATAGATAAGAATATGATTGATTATTTTCCAGACACCAATTTTATTACAAAATGCAAGATATATATTTCATCTCAGCCAAAACAAAAATTCGGATATAAAACAGATATAAAGGTCTAAATGTCACGATGAAACAGGATTACCCGATGATTGATATACAGAGAAGAGATAAAACACAAAATTAGTGTTGTCAGGAGACCAATATATCGGCGTCGGTATACGAATGATTGTAAAAATCACCGAAATTATAACGTCTATAATCAAAGCAGTTACGCTTCGTTTGATTGGTTGAACACATATCTTTTTAAATACAACCGTTGAAGTACATGTTCGTTCGTCACGGTCTTAACAGAGATAAACGTTTTAGAGATTCCTATCTTATGCTTCCACCAGAACACTTATTAAACTATATACTAGAATATAGCAAGTATAAATAATGTTAAAACACAAACTTCAAAAATTTTGGAAGGTACATATACAACCTTCAATCTTAACGAAATACGTCCCACTTTTTATATTGTTCTAATTTTTTTTCAATTTGTTCTTTAGTTTGTATTTTTAAAAACATCTCTTAGGTATGTTTTCCTAATGAGTTTTTCTTTGAAATAATTATAAAAATATAGTATAAATATAATTTTTTTATTTATTAAAAATGTAAATTGTTAGTTTCTCTACGCAAAAATAATTATTTCCTTTTAAAATAAATTATTTACGCCAAAAGAAAACCTTTTCTTTTAAAGATGTAGTTAGTGTCTGATGTCAAAAAATGCTTAGATATATAGCATTTAGAGTAAAATTGTTTTTACATTTAACGTCAAATTTAATCTTTTTACATTTAACGTGATTTTTACATTTGACAGTCCTACACACGACCTAAAACGGAAAATAATCATATTTTTAAAAAAAATAGTTGTAAAAATAGTTTTAAAGGGCTGTGAGTATCACGAACTTCTGTATGAACATGATCGTAAACACCCGAGTTATTCAAAATGTGATTGCTGAAATCAACAATTTTAAATAAAAAGAGCATTGATAGTGTAAACGAACTTGATACAGTAAGATATGTTATTAAAAGTTGTGATTAAAGTTGACATAAAAAAAGAAAAAGAAAAGGGAAAGAAAAAACGAAAATACGAACAAGAACAGGGAGCAATAACCGTAAATTAAAGAAGCAAGCAAACAAGAATACAAAAAATAGTTAACGTAAATAAATTGACCACACACACACACACACACACACACACACACACACACACACACACACACACACACCAGTTTCATAAGTAATTGTAAAAGCAGTTGTAAAACTGTAAACGTGCACTGAATAATATTAATGAATATAATGTCATTAAACACTGTGTGATGGTATAAATATAACACAAATATTCTAACTTCCTCATAATCATCAATTAATAAGTATTAAAAAAATACATGGTAATAAATTATCAATTATCATAAATTTTTAAAAGTAACGCTTCCATAATGCTGTAAACATTACTCAGGAAGTTTGTACTGGATTTATTTGTCGCTATCATATAGCATCATAGACTTTCAAGATTACATATCACTGTATACATCACCAGTGATAGCGCTTGATCAAAAATCAATATTTGTTTTTGATGCATACGTTTAATTACGGATGGTCCGGTTTATGGATAATTATAAAATTGAATTATTTAGAAATCACATCCTTCATTTCACGGTTGGATAGTTTTATTCTTATTTAATTAAATCATGTGGAAAATAAGGGCTTAACAAAAACAATTGATGCATGCAGAAAAACTGTATAGTTGTGACCGGGTTGCACTTGTTGTATTGTTTGATTAAGATGTATGAGCTTAAGGTCAAAATCAATGGTGTAACCTTTTGTTAGAAAAATGAGCTCTATGCCATATCATAACAAAATGTGTCTGTCAAAACTTTCTTGTATACTATACGTTAGTCAATAATGACATCTTTATTAAATTACTTTTCGAGTAGATATCATACCCAAACAATGAATTAATACCGATAACGTTTGTGCTTTCTAATATCAGAAATATAATAAGATTTATATCGAAAGATGTAGTAGATTTTAAAGATTTCTGAATTTTATAGTTACCGATAGTTTATATTTGAAACATTTATCACTAATATATTCAAAATAATTGATTATGTTGGAAAAGTATATTTTTGTTTCGTTTGCATAAAAATTAAGATATGACCTTTGTCGTGTTTAATACAGAGAGAGAGAGAGAGAGAGAGAGAGAGAGAGAGAGAGAGAGAGAGAGAGATTGCTGTTTTTAACAGGTTTCGTCCTTAGCGCAACCTTTTGTTCCAACAACGTTATATAACAGAGATTGCATCATACCCCAGTCTTGTTAAAATTAAAACAAAATGATTTCGGTGACAACAACTAAGTGAAAATAACAAATATTTCAATACTTAATGCATCTAATAAAATACTAGCGATACAGAAACGCAAAAAATAATGTGTATAAGCCAATGTACACCTTTTGGTTATCTTTACTGGTTTATGAACAAAGACGTTCAGACTTTTGAAAAATCCGTTATTTGATTGGCTGAGAACATGTTGAGCAAGCTCGATTAATAGTATAAATCGATGTGTTTAATTGAGTAATGTGTACCGCACAAAAAATACGTAAATGTCACGTATGATTGCAAAAACAAACACAAGGGATTTCCTTTTTTAACCCAAGTGAAATAATCTGAATAGGTTGCTTTGAAATACCAAAATAATAACACGGTAGTAAGTATAAGGGGAAACAATCCTTGTCTAACCTGTACCGGAAAAATGTCAGAGTCGTTACGTTGTCCCAGTTAACAACTACACAATCATGTCTGTTGTAAGTAACTTATCTTTTAAATACCAGTGTCAATCAAGTTAATTTAGAGGTTATTTTAAAATTTACTGTTTGTTTGAGCAGTGCTAAAATCTACTGTCATTAATAGAATAATATTTGACATAACTTACGGTGATAACAAACACATAAGTTAGGATATATGTCTCTTTCAGAAACATGATATTCAGCTAAACTTACAGTCTCTATATATTATATTACTGAAAACCCTACAGATTCAAATGTCTCATATTCAGCCTTTAAAAGATGTATTCCTCATTGGTTAGATATAACTGAAGACTCAATTTAGATCATTTACACATGTTGCAGGCGAAAAATATCAAGGTTTAAATTCCAATTAAAGCGAATATTTCTTAACTTTTGTATAAACCACCTACGTCATTCCTGTAAACGTTCTTCATCGCTAATATCTACTGTTTAGTACATAAAATACTTACAGTTCCGGAATAGTTTTTTGTTTATTTTAAAGGTTTTGTATACAATATCTTATGAGAATTGTCTAAAATTAATGATATAGACATCTGTATGACAAAAGCAGATAAATTTTAAAAGGCATGTATAAAGCTGCGGACAATATATTGTTATGTTATGTCCTTTTCCTTTTACAGAACTAAGAGGGTATTTAGTTGATGCATGAAAATAAAAAAAAAAAAAATAAAAAAGAATTTATCAGCTTGAAAATTTAGTTCCTTATCAGCAGGGTTAGCATTTGAAGAAACAATTATTAAATAATAAATAAACAAACAAATAATAACTAAATCCAATTAAAACTTGAAAGGTTTGATGTCGACATGTATCACGTTGTTACGAAATACAATTGTAGACCCAGAACCACAAAACACATAAATCAGATTGCTTACCATCTCCTGTTAAATTTTAATTTCGTTTTTCAAAAAAAAAAAAAAAAAAAAAAAAAAAAAAAAAAAAGAAAAAGAAAAATAAATAAACGAGTGAAGTTTATATATATATATAAATATATATATATATATATATATATATATATATATATATATATATATATATATATATATATATATATATATATATATATATATCAACAAAGCATTTACATGAGCGCAATTAGACGTCCCTAGTCTTGTAGGACAAACAGCGCTACAAACGTAAAATCAATATGACTCTTAAAAGTTCCGAAGTGTTCTAAACACCTCCTTATGATGAACATGAAGCACAATACACTGGTAGTATAGAGCCGAGTGAAGTGTATAATTAGATGGTGTAAATATTGGTAAACATGTAAATATTGGTGAACATGAAGCAGAATACACTGGTAGTATAGAGCCGAGCGAATTGTATAAATAGATGGTGTAAATATTGGTGAACATGAAGCACAATACACTGGTAGTATAGAGCCGAGTGAAGTGTATAAATAGATGGGGTAAATATTGGTGAACATGTAAATATTGGTGAACATGAAGCAGAATACACTGGTAGTATAGAGCCGAGTGAAGTTTATAAATGGATGGTGTAAATATTGGTGAACATGAAGCAGAATACACTGGTAGTATAGAGCCGAGTGAAGTTTATAAATGGATGGTGTAAATATTGGTGAACATGAAGCAGAATACACTGATAGTATAGAGCCGAGCGAATTGCATAAATAGATGGTGTAAATATTTGTGAACATGAAGCACATTACACTGGTAGTATAGAGCCGAGTGAAGTGTATAAATAGATGGTGTAAGTATTGGTGAACATAAAGCACAATACACTGGTAGTATAGAGCCGAGCGAATTGTATAAATAGATGGTGTAAATATTTGTGAACATGAAGCACAATACACTGGTAGTATAGAGCCGAGTGAAGTGTATAAATAGATGGTGTAAATATTTGTGAACATGAAGCACAATACACTGGTAGTATAAAGCCGAGTGAAGTGTATAAATAGATGGTGTAAATATTTGTGAACATGAAGCACAATACAATGGTAGTATAGAGCCGAGTGAAGTGTATAAACAGATGGTGTAAATATTTGTAAACATGAAGCACAATACACTGGTAGTATAGAGCCAAGTGAAGTGTATAAACAGATGGTGTAAATATTGGTGAACATGAAGCACATTACACTGGTAGTATAGAGCCGAGTGAAGTGTATAAATAGATGGTGTAAATATTGGTGAACATGAAGCACAATACACTGGTAGTATGGAGCCGAGTGAAGTGTATAAATAGATGGTGTAAGTATTGGTGAACATGAAGCAGAATATATTGGTAGTATAGAGCCGAGTGAAGTTTATAAATAGATGGTGTAAATATTGGTGAACATGAAGCAGAATACACTGATAGTATAGAGCCGAGTGAAGTGTATAAATAGATGGTGTAAATATTGGTGAACATGAAGCAGAATACATTGGTAGTATAGAGCCAAGTGAAGTTTATAAATAGATGGTGTAAATATTGGTGAACATGAAGCAGAATACACTGATAGTATAGAGCCGAGTGAAGTGTATAAATAGATGGTGTAAATATTGGTGAACATGAAGCAGAATACACTGATAGTATAGAGCCGAGTGAAGTTTATAAATAGATGGTGTAAATATTGGTGAACATGAAGCAGAATACACTGATAGTATAGAGCCGAGTGAAGTGTATAAATAGATGGTGTAAATATTTGTGAACATGAAGCAGAATACACTGGTAGTATAGAGCCGAGCGAATTGTATAAATAGATGGTGTAAATATTGATGAACATGAAGCAGAATACACTGGTAGTATAGAGCCGAGTGAAGTGTATAAATAGATGGTGTAAATATTGGTGAACATGTAAATATTGGTGAACATGAAGCAGAATACACTGGTAGTATAGAGCCGAGTGAAGTGTATAAATAGATGGTGTAAATATTGGTGAACATGTAAATATTTGTGAACATGAAGCAGAATACACTGGTAGTATAGAGCCGAGTGAAGTGTATAAATAGATAGTGTAATTATTTGTGAACATGAAGCACAATACACTTGTAGTATAGAGCCGAGCGAATTGTATAAATAGATGGTGTAAATATTAATGGACATAAAGCACATTACACTGGTAGTATAGAGCCGAGTGAAGTGTATAAATAGATGGTGTAAATATTAATGGACATAAAGCACATTACACTGGTAAAATAGAGCCGAGTGAAGTGTATAAATAGATGGTGTAAATATTTGTGAACATGAAGCACAATACACTTGTAGTATAGAGCCGAGCGAATTGTATAAATAGATGGCGTAAATATTAATTGACATAAAGCACATTACACTGGTAAAATAGAGCCGAGTGAAGTGTATAAATAGATGGTGTAAATGTTAATGGACATAAAGCACAATACACTTGTAGTATAGAGCCGAGCGAATTGTATAAATAGATGGTGTAAATATTAGTGAACATGAAGCACAATACAATGGTAGTATAGAGCCGAGTGAAGTGTATAAAAAGATGGTGTAAATATTTGTGAACATGAAGCAGAACACACTGGTAGTATAGAGCCGAGTGAAGTGTATAAATAGATGGTGTAAATATTGCTGAACATGAAGCAGAATACACTGATAGTATAGAGCCGAGTGAAAAGTATAAATAGATGGTGTAAATATTTGTAAACATGAAGCAAAATACACTAGTAGTATAGAGCCGAGTGAAGGGTATAAATAGATGGTGTAAATATTGGTGAACATGAAGCAGAATACATTGGTGGTATAGAGCCGAGCGAATTGTATAAATAGATGGTGTAAATATTGATGAACATGAAGCAGAATTCACTGGTAGTATAGAGCCGAGTGAAGTGTATAAATAGATGGTGTAAATATTGGTGAACATGTAAATATTGGTGATCATGAAGCAGAATACACTGGTAGTATAGAGCCGAGTGAAGTGTATAAATAGATGGTGTAAATATTGGTGAACATGTAAATATTTTTGAACATGAAGCAGAATACACTGATAGTATAGAGCCGAGTGAAGTGTATAAATAGATGGTGTAAATATTGGTGAACATGTAAATATTTGTGAACATGAAGCAGAATACACTGGTAGTATAGAGCCGAGTGAAGTGTATAAATAGATGGTGTAAATATTGGTGAACATGTAAATATTGGTGAACATGTAATTATTTGTGAACATGAAGCAGAATACACTGATAGTATAGAGCCGAGTGAATTGTATAAATAGATGGAGTAAATATTGGTGAACATGA
Organism: Tegillarca granosa; assembly: GCA_029721355.1. Taxonomy (NCBI): domain Eukaryota; kingdom Metazoa; phylum Mollusca; class Bivalvia; order Arcoida; family Arcidae; genus Tegillarca; species Tegillarca granosa. The sequence continues at coordinate 2,268,907 of CM056600.1, forward strand.
AACACAATACACTGGTAGTATAGAGCCGAGTGAAGTGTATAAATAGATGGTGTAAATATTGGTGAACATGAAGCAGAATACACTGATAGTATAGAGCCGAGTGAAGTTTATAAATAGATGGTGTAAATATTGGTGAACATGAAGCAGAATACACTGATAGTATAGAGACGAGTGAAGTGTATAAATAGATGGTGTAAATATTTGTGAACATGAAGCAGAATACACTGGTAGTATAGAGCCGAGCGAATTGTATAAATAGATGGTGTAAATATTGATGAACATGAAGCAGAATACACTGGTAGTATAGAGCCGAGTGAAGTGTATAAATAGATGGTGTAAATATTGGTGAACATGTAAATATTGGTGAACATGAAGCAGAATACACTGATAGTATAGAGCCGAGTGAAGTGTATAAATAGATGGTGTAAATATTTGTGAACATGAAGCACAATACACTGGTAGTATAAAGCCGAGTGAAGTGTATAAATAGATGGTGTAAATATTTGTGAACATGAAGCACAATACAATGGTAGTATAGAGCCGAGTGAAGTGTATAAACAGATGGTGTAAATATTTGTAAACATGAAGCACAATACACTGGTAGTATAGAGCCAAGTGAAGTGTATAAACAGATGGTGTAAATATTGGTGAACATGAAGCACATTACACTGGTAGTATAGAGCCGAGTGAAGTGTATAAATAGATGGTGTAAGTATTGGTGAACATGAAGCAGAATATATTGGTAGTATAGAGCCGAGTGAAGTTTATAAATAGATGGTGTAAATATTGGTGAACATGAAGCAGAATACACTGATAGTATAGAGCCGAGTGAAGTGTATAAATAGATGGTGTAAATATTGGTGAACATGAAGCAGAATACATTGGTAGTATAGAGCCGAGTGAAGTTTATAAATAGATGGTGTAAATATTGGTGAACATGAAGCAGAATACACTGATAGTATAGAGACGAGTGAAGTGTATAAATAGATGGTGTAAATATTTGTGAACATGAAGCAGAATACACTGGTAGTATAGAGCCGAGCGAATTGTATAAATAGATGGTGTAAATATTGATGAACATGAAGCAGAATACACTGGTAGTATAGAGCCGAGTGAAGTGTATAAATAGATGGTGTAAATATTGGTGAACATGTAAATATTGGTGAACATGAAGCTGAATACACTGATAGTATAGAGCCGAGTGAAGTGTATAAATAGATGGTGTAAATATTTGTGAACATGAAGCACAATACACTGGTAGTATAAAGCCGAGTGAAGTGTATAAATAGATGGTGTAAATATTTGTGAACATGAAGCACAATACAATGGTAGTATAGAGCCGAGTGAAGTGTATAAACAGATGGTGTAAATATTTGTAAACATGAAGCACAATACACTGGTAGTATAGAGCCAAGTGAAGTGTATAAACAGATGGTGTAAATATTGGTGAACATGAAGCACATTACACTGGTAGTATAGAGCCGAGTGAAGTGTATAAATAGATGGTGTAAGTATTGGTGAACATGAAGCAGAATATATTGGTAGTATAGAGCCGAGTGAAGTTTATAAATAGATGGTGTAAATATTGGTGAACATGAAGCAGAATACACTGATAGTATAGAGCCGAGTGAAGTGTATAAATAGATGGTGTAAATATTGGTGAACATGAAGCAGAATACATTGGTAGTATAGAGCCGAGTGAAGTTTATAAATAGATGGTGTAAATATTGGTGAACATGAAGCAGAATACACTGATAGTATAGAGCCGAGTGAAGTGTATAAATAGATGGTGTAAATATTGGTGAACATGAAGCAGAATACACTGATAGTATAGAGCCGAGTGAAGTTTATAAATAGATGGTGTAAATATTGGTGAACATGAAGCAGAATACACTGATAGTATAGAGCCGAGTGAAGTGTATAAATAGATGGTGTAAATATTTGTGAACATGAAGCAGAATACACTGATAGTATAGAGCCGAGCGAATTGTATAAATAGATGGTGTAAATATTGATGAACATGAAGCAGAATACACTGGTAGTATAGAGCCGAGTGAAGTGTATAAATAGATGGTGTAAATATTGGTGAACATGTAAATATTGGTGAACATGAAGCAGAATACACTGGTAGTATAGAGCCGAGTGAAGTGTATAAATAGATGGTGTAAATATTGGTGAACATATAAATATTTGTGAACATGAAGCAGAATACACTGGTAGTATAGAGCCGAGTGAAGTGTATAAATAGATAGTGTAATTATTTGTGAACATGAAGCACAATACACTTGTAGTATAGAGCCGAGCGAATTGTATAAATAGATGGTGTAAATATTAATGGACATAAAGCACATTACACTGGTAGTATAGAGCCGAGTGAAGTGTATAAATAGATGGTGTAAATATTAATGGACATAAAGCACATTACACTGGTAAAATAGAGCCGAGTGAAGTGTATAAATAGATGGTGTAAATATTTGTGAACATGAAGCACAATACACTTGTAGTATAGAGCCGAGCGAATTGTATAAATAGATGGCGTAAATATTAATTGACATAAAGCACATTACACTGGTAAAATAGAGCCGAGTGAAGTGTATAAATAGATGGTGTAAATGTTAATGGACATAAAGCACAATACACTTGTAGTATAGAGCCGAGCGAATTGTATAAATAGATGGTGTAAATATTAGTGAACATGAAGCACAATACACTGGTAGTATAGAGCCGAGTGAAGTGTATAAAAAGATGGTGTAAATATTTGTGAACATGAAGCAGAACACACTGGTAGTATAGAGCCGAGTGAAAAGTATAAATAGATGGTGTAAATATTTGTAAACATGAAGCAAAATACACTAGTAGTATAGAGCCGAGTGAAGGGTATAAATAGATGGTGTAAATATTGGTGAACATGAAGCAGAATACATTGGTGGTATAGAGCCGAGCGAATTGTATAAATAGATGGTGTAAATATTGATGAACATGAAGCAGAATTCACTGGTAGTATAGAGCCGAGTGAAGTGTATAAATAGATGGTGTAAATATTGGTGAACATGTAAATATTGGTGATCATGAAGCAGAATACACTGGTAGTATAGAGCCGAGTGAAGTGTATAAATAGATGGTGTAAATATTGGTGAACATGTAAATATTTTTGAACATGAAGCAGAATACACTGATAGTATAGAGCCGAGTGAAGTGTATAAATAGATGGTGTAAATATTGGTGAACATGTAAATATTTGTGAACATGAAGCAGAATACACTGGTAGTATAGAGCCGAGTGAAGTGTATAAATAGATGGTGTAAATATTGGTGAACATGTAAATATTGGTGAACATGTAATTATTTGTGAACATGAAGCAGAATACACTGATAGTATAGAGCCGAGTGAATTGTATAAATAGATGGAGTAAATATTGGTGAACATGAAACACAATACACTGGTAGTATAGAGCCGAGTGAAGTGTATAAATAGATGGTGTAAATATTGGTGAACATGAAGCAGAATACACTGATAGTATAGAGCCGAGTGAAGTTTATAAATAGATGGTGTAAATATTGGTGAACATGAAGCAGAATACACTGATAGTATAGAGACGAGTGAAGTGTATAAATAGATGGTGTAAATATTTGTGAACATGAAGCAGAATACACTGGTAGTATAGAGCCGAGCGAATTGTATAAATAGATGGTGTAAATATTGATGAACATGAAGCAGAATACACTGGTAGTATAGAGCCGAGTGAAGTGTATAAATAGATGGTGTAAATATTGGTGAACATGTAAATATTGGTGAACATGAAGCAGAATACACTGATAGTATAGAGCCGAGTGAAGTGTATAAATAGATGGTGTAAATATTGGTGAACATGTAAATATTTGTGAACATGAAGCAGAATACACTGGTAGTATAGAGCCGAGTGAAGTGTATAAATAGATAGTGTAATTATTTGCGAACATGAAGTACAATACACTTGTAGTATAGAGCCGAGCGAATTGTATAAATAGATGGTGTAAATATTAATGGACATAAAGCACATTACACTGGTAGTATAGAGCCGAGTGAAGTGTATAAATAGATGGTGTAAATATTAATGGACATAAAGCACATTACACTGGTAGTATAGAGCCGAGTGAAGTGTATAAATAGATGGTGTAAATATTTGTGAACATGAAGCACAATACACTTGTAGTATAGAGCCGAGCGAATTGTATAAATAGATGGCGTATATATTAATTGACATAAAGCACATTACACTGGTAAAATAGAGCCGAGTGAAGTGTATAAATAGATGGTGTAAATATTAATGGACATAAAGCACAATACACTTGTAGTATAGAGCCGAGCGAATTGTATAAATAGATGGTGTAAATATTAGTGAACATGAAGCACAATACACTGGTAGTATAGAGCCGAGTGAAGTGTATAAAAAGATGGTGTAAATATTTGTGAACATGAAGCAGAACACACTGGTAGTATAGAGCCGAGTGAAGTGTATAAATAAATGGTGTAAATATTGCTGAACATGAAGCAGAATACACTGATAGTATAGAGCCGAGTGAAAAGTATAAATAGATGGTGTAAATATTTGTGAACATGAAGCAAAATACACTGGTAGTATAGAGCCGAGTGAAGGGTATAAATAGATGGTGTAAATATTGGTGAACATGAAGCAGAATACATTGGTGGTATAGAGCCGAGCGAATTGTATAAATAGATGGTGTAAATATTGATGAACATGAAGCAGAATTCACTGGTAGTATAGAGCCGAGTGAAGTGTATAAATAGATGGTGTAAATATTGGTGAACATGTAAATATTGGTGATCATGAAGCAGAATACACTGGTAGTATAGAGCCGAGTGAAGTGTATAAATAGATGGTGTAAATATTGGTGAACATGTAAATATTTTTGAACATGAAGCAGAATACACTGATAGTATAGAGCCGAGTGAAGTGTATAAATAGATGGTGTAAATATTGGTGAACATGTAAATATTTGTGAACATGAAGCAGAATACACTGGTAGTATAGAGCCGAGTGAAGTGTATAAATAGATGGTGTAAATATTGGTGAACATGTAAATATTGGTGAACATGTAAATATTTGTGAACATGAAGCAGAATACACTGATAGTATAGAGCCGAGTGAATTGTATAAATAGATGGAGTAAATATTGGTGAACATGTAAATATTGGTGAACATGTAAATATTTGTGAACATGAAGCAGAATACACTGATAGTATAGAGCCGAGTGAATTGTATAAATAGATGGAGTAAATATTGGTGAACATGAAGCACAATACACTGGTAGTATAGAGCCGAGTGAAGTGTATAAAAAGATGGTGTAAATATTGGTGAAGATGTAAATATTTGTGAACATGAAGCAGAATACACTGGTAGTATAGAGCCGAGTGAAAAGTATAAATAGATGGTGTTAATATTTGTGAACATGAAGCAGAATACACTGGTAGTATAGAGCCGAGTGAAGTGTATAAATAGATGGTGTAAATATTAATGGACATAAAGCACATACACTGGTAGTATAGAGCCGAGCAAATTGTATATAGATGGTGTAAATATTTGTGAACATGAAGCAGAATACACTGGTAGTATAGAGCCGAGTGAAGTGTATAAATAGATGGTGTAAATATTTGTGAACATGTAAATGTTGGTGAACATGAAGCACAATACACTGGTAGTATAGAGCCGAGCGAACTGTATAAATAGATGGTGTAAATATTGGTGAACATGAAGCACAATACACTGGTAGTATAGAGCCGAGTGAAGTGTATAAATAGATGGTGTAAGTATTGGTGAACATGAAGCAGAATACACTGGTAGTATAGAGCCGAGTGAAGTGTATAAATAGATGGTGTAAGTATTGGTGAACATGAAGCAGAATACACTGGTAGTATAGAGCCGAGTGAATTGTATAAATAGATGGTGTAAATATTTGTGAACATGAAACACAATACACTGGTAGTATAGAGCCGAGTGAAGTGTATAAATAGATGGTGTAAATATTGGTGAAGATGAAGCAGAATACACTGGTAATATAGAGTCGAGTGAAGTGTATAAATAGATGGTGTAAATATTTTTGAACATGTAAATATTGGTGAACATGAAGCACAATACACTGATAGTATAGAGCCGGGTGAAGTGTATAAAAAGATAGTGTAAATATTGGTGAACATGAAGCACAATACACTGGTAGTATAGAGCCGAGTGAAGTGTATAAATAGATGGTGTAAGTATTGGTGAACATGAAGCAGAATACATTGGTAGTATAGAGCCGAGTGAATTGCATAAATAGATGGTGTAAATATTTGTGAACATGTAAATATTGGTGAACATGAAGCAAAATACACTGGTAGTATAGAGCCGAGCGAATTGTATAAATAGATGGTGTAAATATTAGTGAACATGAAGCACAATACACTGGTAGTATAGAGCCGAGTGAAGTGTATAAATAGATGGTGTAAATATTGGTGAACATGAAGCAGAATACACTGGTAGTATAGAGCCGAGTGAAGTGTATAAATAGATGGTGTAAGTATTGGTGAACATGAAGCAGAATACACTGGTAGTATAGAGCCGAGTGAAGTGTATAAATAGATGGTGTAAGTATTGGTGATCATGAAGCAGAATACACTGGTAGTATAGAGCCGAGTGAAGTGTATAAATAGATGGTGTAAGTATTGGTGAACATGAAGCAGAATACACTGGTAGTATAGAGCCGAGTGAAGTGTATAAATAGGTGGTGTAAATATTGATGAACATGAAGCAGAATACATTGGTAGTATAGAGCCGAGCGAAGTGTATAAATAGATGGTGTAAATATTGGTGAACATGAAGCACAATACACTGATAGTATAGAGCCGAGTGAAGTGTATAAATAGATGGTGTAAATATTGGTGAACATGTAAATATTTGTGAACATGAAGCAGAATACACTGGTAGTATAGAGCCGAGTGAATTGTATAAATAGATGGAGTAAATATTGGTGAACATGAAACACAATACACTGGTAGTATAGAGCCGAGTGAAGTGTATAAATAGATGGTGTAAATATTGGTGAACATGAAGCAGAATACACTGATAGTATAGAGCCGAGTGAAGTTTATAAATAGATGGTGTAAATATTGGTGAACATGAAGCAGAATACACTGATAGTATAGAGACGAGTGAAGTGTATAAATAGATGGTGTAAATATTTGTGAACATGAAGCAGAATACACTGGTAGTATAGAGCCGAGCGAATTGTATAAATAGATGGTGTAAATATTGATGAACATGAAGCAGAATACACTGGTAGTATAGAGCCGAGTGAAGTGTATAAATAGATGGTGTAAATATTGGTGAACATGTAAATATTGGTGAACATGAAGCAGAATACACTGATAGTATAGAGCCGAGTGAAGTGTATAAATAGATGGTGTAAATATTGGTGAACATGTAAATATTTGTGAACATGAAGCAGAATACACTGGTAGTATAGAGCCGAGTGAAGTGTATAAATAGATAGTGTAATTATTTGCGAACATGAAGTACAATACACTTGTAGTATAGAGCCGAGCGAATTGTATAAATAGATGGTGTAAATATTAATGGACATAAAGCACATTACACTGGTAGTATAGAGCCGAGTGAAGTGTATAAATAGATGGTGTAAATATTAATGGACATAAAGCACATTACACTGGTAGTATAGAGCCGAGTGAAGTGTATAAATAGATGGTGTAAATATTTGTGAACATGAAGCACAATACACTTGTAGTATAGAGCCGAGCGAATTGTATAAATAGATGGCGTATATATTAATTGACATAAAGCACATTACACTGGTAAAATAGAGCCGAGTGAAGTGTATAAATAGATGGTGTAAATATTAATGGACATAAAGCACAATACACTTGTAGTATAGAGCCGAGCGAATTGTATAAATAGATGGTGTAAATATTAGTGAACATGAAGCACAATACACTGGTAGTATAGAGCCGAGTGAAGTGTATAAAAAGATGGTGTAAATATTTGTGAACATGAAGCAGAACACACTGGTAGTATAGAGCCGAGTGAAGTGTATAAATAAATGGTGTAAATATTGCTGAACATGAAGCAGAATACACTGATAGTATAGAGCCGAGTGAAAAGTATAAATAGATGGTGTAAATATTTGTGAACATGAAGCAAAATACACTGGTAGTATAGAGCCGAGTGAAGGGTATAAATAGATGGTGTAAATATTGGTGAACATGAAGCAGAATACATTGGTGGTATAGAGCCGAGCGAATTGTATAAATAGATGGTGTAAATATTGATGAACATGAAGCAGAATTCACTGGTAGTATAGAGCCGAGTGAAGTGTATAAATAGATGGTGTAAATATTGGTGAACATGTAAATATTGGTGATCATGAAGCAGAATACACTGGTAGTATAGAGCCGAGTGAAGTGTATAAATAGATGGTGTAAATATTGGTGAACATGTAAATATTTTTGAACATGAAGCAGAATACACTGATAGTATAGAGCCGAGTGAAGTGTATAAATAGATGGTGTAAATATTGGTGAACATGTAAATATTTGTGAACATGAAGCAGAATACACTGGTAGTATAGAGCCGAGTGAAGTGTATAAATAGATGGTGTAAATATTGGTGAACATGTAAATATTGGTGAACATGTAAATATTTGTGAACATGAAGCAGAATACACTGATAGTATAGAGCCGAGTGAATTGTATAAATAGATGGAGTAAATATTGGTGAACATGTAAATATTGGTGAACATGTAAATATTTGTGAACATGAAGCAGAATACACTGATAGTATAGAGCCGAGTGAATTGTATAAATAGATGGAGTAAATATTGGTGAACATGAAGCACAATACACTGGTAGTATAGAGCCGAGTGAAGTGTATAAAAAGATGGTGTAAATATTGGTGAAGATGTAAATATTTGTGAACATGAAGCAGAATACACTGGTAGTATAGAGCCGAGTGAAAAGTATAAATAGATGGTGTTAATATTTGTGAACATGAAGCAGAATACACTGGTAGTATAGAGCCGAGTGAAGTGTATAAATAGATGGTGTAAATATTAATGGACATAAAGCACATACACTGGTAGTATAGAGCCGAGCAAATTGTATATATAGATGGTGTAAATATTTGTGAACATGAAGCAGAATACACTGGTAGTATAGAGCCGAGTGAAGTGTATAAATAGATGGTGTAAATATTTGTGAACATGTAAATGTTGGTGAACATGAAGCACAATACACTGGTAGTATAGAGCCGAGCGAACTGTATAAATAGATGGTGTAAATATTGGTGAACATGAAGCACAATACACTGGTAGTATAGAGCCGAGTGAAGTGTATAAATAGATGGTGTAAGTATTGGTGAACATGAAGCAGAATACACTGGTAGTATAGAGCCGAGTGAAGTGTATAAATAGATGGTGTAAGTATTGGTGAACATGAAGCAGAATACACTGGTAGTATAGAGCCGAGTGAATTGTATAAATAGATGGTGTAAATATTTGTGAACATGAAACACAATACACTGGTAGTATAGAGCCGAGTGAAGTGTATAAATAGATGGTGTAAATATTGGTGAAGATGAAGCAGAATACACTGGTAATATAGAGTCGAGTGAAGTGTATAAATAGATGGTGTAAATATTTTTGAACATGTAAATATTGGTGAACATGAAGCACAATACACTGATAGTATAGAGCCGGGTGAAGTGTATAAAAAGATAGTGTAAATATTGGTGAACATGAAGCACAATACACTGGTAGTATAGAGCCGAGTGAAGTGTATAAATAGATGGTGTAAGTATTGGTGAACATGAAGCAGAATACATTGGTAGTATAGAGCCGAGTGAATTGCATAAATAGATGGTGTAAATATTTGTGAACATGTAAATGTTGGTGAACATGAAGCAAAATACACTGGTAGTATAGAGCCGAGCGAATTGTATAAATAGATGGTGTAAATATTAGTGAACATGAAGCACAATACACTGGTAGTATAGAGCCGAGTGAAGTGTATAAATAGATGGTGTAAATATTGGTGAACATGAAGCAGAATACACTGGTAGTATAGAGCCGAGTGAAGTGTATAAATAGATGGTGTAAGTATTGGTGAACATGAAGCAGAATACACTGGTAGTATAGAGCCGAGTGAAGTGTATAAATAGATGGTGTAAGTATTGGTGATCATGAAGCAGAATACACTGGTAGTATAGAGCCGAGTGAAGTGTATAAATAGATGGTGTAAGTATTGGTGAACATGAAGCAGAATACACTGGTAGTATAGAGCCGAGTGAAGTGTATAAATAGGTGGTGTAAATATTGATGAACATGAAGCAGAATACATTGGTAGTATAGAGCCGAGCGAAGTGTATAAATAGATGGTGTAAATATTGGTGAACATGAAGCACAATACACTGGTAGTATAGAGCCGAGTGAAGTGTATAAATAGATGGGGTAAATATTGGTGAACATGAAGCAGAATACACTGGTAGTATAGAGCCGAGTGAAGTGTATAAATGGATGTTGTAAATATTGGTGAACATGAAGCACAATACACTGGTAGTATAGAGCCGAGTGAAGTGTATAAATAGATGGTGTAAGTATTGGTGAACATGAAGCAGAATACATTGGTAGTATAGAGCCGAGCGAAGTGTATAAATAGATGGTGTAAATATTGGTGAACATGAAGCACAATACACTGGTAGTATAGAGCCGAGTGAAGTGTATAAATAGATGGTGTAAATATTGATGAACATGAAGCAGAATACATTGGTAGTATAGAGCCGAGCGAAGTGTATAAATAGATGGTGTAAATATTGGTGAACATGAAGCACAATACACTGGTAGTATAGAGCCGAGTGAAGTGTATAAATAGATGGGGTAAATATTGGTGAACATGAAGCAGAATACACTGGTAGTATAGAGCCGAGTGAAGTGTATAAATAGATGGTGTAAATATTGGTGAACATGAAGCACAAAACACTGGTAGTATAGAGCCGAGTGAAGTGTATAAATAGATGGTGTAAGTATTGGTGAACATGAAGCAGAATACACTGGTAGTATAGAGCCGAGTGAAGTGTATAAATAGATGGTGTAAATATTAATGGACATAAAGCACATTACACTGGTAGTATAGAGCCGAGTGAAGTGTATAAATAGATGGTGTAAATATTGGTGAACATGAAGCACAATACACTGGTAGTATAGAGCCGAGTGAAGTGTATAAATAGATGGGGTAAATATTGGTGAACATGAAGCAGAATACACTGGTAGTATAGAGCCGAGTGAAGTGTATAAATGGATGTTGTAAATATTGGTGAACACAAAACTTTATACTCATCAAACAGAAGGAATTATTTGGATCAGTTATATCGTAAAATGACCAAATAAGGATAATTATATAATTATATAATATAACAACAACAACGATATTAACAACAACAACAACAATATTAACAAAAATAATAATAATAATAATAATAATAATAATAATAATAATAATAATAATAATAATAATAATAAACTTTGAATAGAATTATAACCACCTAAAGTAACATTTCATAGTGAACAATTTTACCTGCGATACAAACTGCATTATAATGTTTAAAAATAGTACTTACAGAAAGATAGACAAATGAACATTGAATATGTGGTTTCTTCAGAAATGTCTAGTCAGTCTTCCAGATATATTAAAATAAATAAATAAATAAATAAATAAATAAATAAATAAATAAATAATTAAAAATAAATTCAACCTTACAAGCCTATATTTTGATGTATATATTTATAAAACATGACTTGTCAAACAGACTTATAGTTTGTAAAGTAAGAGTTAGCTTTCTTCAGATATCCATGATCGATATAAACGCATCTCTGATTTTTATCTAGAAACCATAAAACCATTTTATTACAAAACAAATATGATATATGTATAATTTTATGGGATGGTCATCAGTTATGTACGACCTTTAGAGCATCCGTGTCTTGTAAAAACAGAAATAACACAATTAATGCCAAAAACAAAAACATATAATGGAAAACATTAATTCTAGAGAAAGTTCCTTATCTGTTCAGTCAAACATTGATTTTCTCCAGAAGCTACGTGATGTATTTCGTCGATGATGTATATTTATCCTCGGTGCGATGTATACAGGATAATGTATATAAAAATCAAAATTAATGTTTATTTTGCTGAGATGCAGATTTAAGCTTTTATAGGCACATTTATTATATTTTTTAAAATTTTAAAATCTCAACAATTCGTAATGTAAAACTAGAATCTGGTAGATAACAGACATGCATGTTAAAACTTAGTAAAAATCGCGTTTTATGGACCCCCCTTTTTACACTTTTTATAATAATTTATCTAAATATTCATTAATTTTTTCTGTTTTCTGGTTTCGTTGGAGTGAAGTATTCTTTTCTCATTTAGTCATTTTGTAATAGGGAGTTGATGTTAGAAACACTGCGTTATTTCAAAACATCAAAGAAAAATTTAATAGATTTACCATAAACATGCAATATGTCATACTTTAGTGTTTTTTTTAAGTTTCTAAATGAAATATTAACTAGTTGTCTAATCATAAATTTTTGAATATTCGAATCAGAAAATAGAAAAAATTATAGTTAGAAACAAAGAACTATGCAATTATTATGATTCAAATAAATAAATATAGCCAACATCAGGCTAGCTAGACGCACGAACAAAAACAATCTAATTTTCGGCAAAATAACGGCTAGAACAATTCTCGCCCCTTTTAACCGTTGTTGAAAATCAACTAGAATTTGTTTTATTTAGCGTTTTTTTTTTAAAAAGAAACCTTTTAAAAATGAGCTAACAGTTATTTTGACATATTGATGTAGAGATGCATTTAAAGAAGCTTAAGTTTATTGAAGTTACACGATAAATATATATATATACTATATATACTATATATATATGCACTAAATCTTACATAGAAAACTTGAAAGTGTGCGCTACTGAAGACTAGAAGGGTCACCAAAAATAAAAAATATAACTGGTGCGCACAAGTTAGCAACTTGTGCGCACGGGTTAGTATCTGGTGCGCACCAGTTACTAACTTGAGCGCACTAGTTACTAACCGGTGCGCACGAGTTGCTATTTTGTGTGCATGGGTACTAAGAACATGCATATTAGACTAGTTACACAGGAAGTTCATCGTTTCTCGCCAGGTATGGTCAATAAACGAGAGTAAGTGTTTATTTCTGTAATGCTAAGTATAATAATTAATAAACTATCTGTATTTTGAGCAGAATAATTAGTTGCACTTTACTAAACAACTATAAATGTAGTTAGCAACTCGTGCGCTCAAGTTGTGAAACTCGTACGCTAAAGTTGTTAAACTCGTGCGCACCGGTTAGTAACTCGTGTGCACAAGTTCCATAACTTGTGCACTCAAATTTGTAACTCGTGCGCACCTGATACTAACTTGTGCGCGCAGGTTAGCAACTTGTGCGCACCAGTTATATATATTTTTTTTTTTTGGTGACCCTTCTCGTCTTCCGTAGTGCGCCGCATTAATCTTTATTAAAACATTCATAGTGTATATGTACTGAAATAATGCGATTGTTTTTGTCATATTACAAATTTTAGAATTTTCCTGAATGAAATATTGAAAAAATTATAATATCACAGTTTCTGGAATATTTCAATCAGAAAATTCATAATTAAATATACATAATATGAGGGTAATCAAATTCAACCACTGTAACTATCTGGAATATAATTCATCAAACATAAAAACCTGAAAGTTTTTGGCTGTTAATCATTAAAATTAAAACAGATAGATAGATAGATAGATAGATAGATAGATAGATAGATAGATAGACAGATAGATAGATAGATAGATAGATAGATAGATAGATAGATAGATAGATAGATAGATAGATCATGCCATACTGTTTTGTTTCAGAACATTCTTTTCATACATATATATATTAGCAACTTAATGTGGTACGACACAAGATAGTTATAAAGAAACTTTTCAGCATAACCTTCATGTTAATTACTTTGTGTTTAATTTACATAACATCATATAATTTACCAACACAAAATGGGCACAGTTTTAATTGCGCACCTGCTTAAAAGCGTGTATATAAGTTTTACAATTTTATAAGCTAATAAGGATTATAATTAATACGATACTTAATTAATTACCATCAAATTATTACCCACATTAACAATTAAAATTTACCCAAGAACAAGTGCACCAACAGTAATTACAGCTGTTAAAAGTAAGTAGCTTGAGCCTATAAAACTTCACGTAATTATCAAACATACCACGGATAAAAAGTATTAAGGATTTTATGATTATCGCTGCGATGATTTCCTTACAACCTTTTTGCAGTTGAAAATTAATTACGTAATACGACTTCATGTTCGGCAACTGCTTTTTTGGATTTTATTCAAATTAAAATATTACATTATTAAACGTGTATAGATAAATGTTCATGGAAATTACAACAAGAATGAGACAAAAAAAAAAAAAAAAAAAAAAAAAAAAAAAAAAAAAAAAATAATGATAATAATTAAGAAAAATAATTAATAAAAAACAGGACCAGCTTACTGCAGCAGGTTTCTAGTGTTAACCTTATGGGGATAATAGATTTTATGAAATAATTTTTTATCCATCTGTTTTTCTGTCGTAACAATAGATGAATTTGTTTATTTTTTTATTTATTTATTTATTTATTTTATTTTATTTTTTCTATGAAGAAAAATATTAATAGAAAATATTTAAAGCTGTATTAGGCAGATTTTCGGTTGCAACCATGACTACTATCAGTTCATAACTTTTGTTATATACAAATTCGGTGAGCAAAATTCTGTAGTCATTAAAAGTCACTCAAAAATATAAAAAAAAATCCATGTAAAATTTATCGACCTTATGGGGAAAAATAACCAGACTTACTCAAAAAGTTTCTTTAATTCTGTGCATATAACAATTTGTAATGTTTTCAACAAGATAATAAATTTACTATGTCCAAAATATCCCTTATGCACCTTCCATGATTTGAATATTCATGATGATCACATCTTGAAAAATCCGAACAAAAATTACACGCAGTTTTAACTTATGGCCCTTTCCTACATTTTCTTTTTTGAAAAAAAATCTAAACTTTTTAAACTACATGTATATATATTGCATCTTTGGACATTAATTTTTTTTTCGTATTTATTTTAAATTCAACACCATGAAGTTAAGAAATGTTAAGTTGAGTTGAGTAATGGTGTTTAACGTCCCAGTCAAGAATATTTTACTTATATCGAGACGTCGTCAGCTATAGGCGAAAGTGCAGAAATTTTTGCCTGTGCGTTGCGCTGATGGCATTATACAGCAGGGTTCCTTATCGTGCCACGACTGCCGTGACAAGGGACCTCGTTTATCTTATGTTCCCATCCGAAAGAACCGTGACTTTAATTTCGTAATGCAGAGTGCTTGACAAAAGAACAGACACTACCCACTTTCAAGTCTTAGGTCAGACCCGGCCGGGGTTCGAACCCACGACCTCCCACTTACGGAGCGAGCACTCTACCAACTGAGCTACCGCAGTTGTGTTAAGAAACGTGATATGCATATTAATTCATTGGACCTTAATTGACCTTAAATACCCATATTTATTTTCTCCGTTCCTTCGAAAATAAATATTTTCTTGACTAACTATGAAAATAAAACACAAACAGTTAAAGTAGGATGCCTAGTTGCAAGCTCGAACAACAAAGGTAAATTAAAGACCCAGGTTAAGAGATATTAACATTTGATTTGACAGAGAATCGTTAATATAACCATCTTTAGCGGTATCAGAAGCCCACCTACCATGAGCTTTAATAAGCGTATCAGGCATATTATTAGTAGCAGCCGTTGTAGCCCCTCCACTTCTTAAACTATGCAAACAAAATTTGTTACTATCTAAACCCAAAACTTTAAACGCTGATAAAATAATCTCCCTTGCCCTGGTATAAGAAAGACCCTTGGTAGTATTAGTAACCCGATAAGTACCATGCTTTTTAGAGAAATTAACTGCGGTAAACAAAAAATCATCGGATCCCAACTTAAAACCCGCGCACTTAATATAGTCTCTCAACCATGAAACGGGACAAAGTTTGTTGCCAGTCTCAGATATCACGATAACATTACCCCTCCTATAAATGTCGGTTTTACTTTTTCTTATAGAGATTTCAACATAACCCTGCTTAAACGAAATGTCGGAAAGCTTGATATTAGCTAACTCATTAAATCTCAAAAAAACCTGAAAATCCTAACAAACATAAAACACAGATTCTTAAATTCAAAAGATTATATTTATCCGCTCCAAATTTGTCAATTAATTTATTCAAAGTGTCTATAGTAACAGGTTCCTTTTTATTGATTGGTTTGGCTAAAATTCTCCTACCACCTTCCATAATCAATTTGATAAATCCATCGTCACACGGATTTATGCTAATAGTAAACTTGTGATACCAGCTTATACTGTAATAGAAAGATTCCAACACAGACACTGAAACACCTCTCTGAATCAATCCTCCAAGAAATAAACATAAAATTGAAACTGAACATGGTAAAGCACTAAATTGATGTGAATTACACCACACTCTAAATCTTTTGAAATAATCATCGTACTTCTTGTTTGTAGTATCTGCTTTTGACTTTTTAACAATCTGCGGCAACATCTGCACAATCCCGCCAAAAGTTTCATGTCCTTGAAATGAGCTAATGTACCCCAATGACTTTTAGTTAATAAATCCTAAAATATATATACAACAAAAGAACGATTAAAAACATCACGATAAACTTGTCATTAATGGAAACTTTTTACAGAATATAACAAAAAACCTATAAAAAATTGTTTTTAAAAACCTTTCAAAAACTAAGGAATAGACAAAGTATCAATAGCAGAAGACCTCGACATGAAAACAGGAGTTGGTGTAAATACAAAAATACATGCATATATCAATAATACAAAATTAATCAAATAATTATACTCCAACTGACAAACTAAAAATAATACCTAATATCTTCCTTTTTTATGCTATCTTCCCTTTTTTTTTAACTTAAATCTTATATCTATATACATACTCCATATTCATATTCATACAACCTTTTTTTTACATATACAATGTATATATACTTCATCTAAATTACTTTCTATTTTCTCTTTTTCTCTCTTTTTTTAAATAAATGATAATATACAATATATATATATATAAATATACTTCATCCAAATTACTTTTCTATTTTCTTTCTTTTTCCTTTCCTTTCTTTCTTTTTTTTTTTAAACATTCACCTCAATTGCTTAATAAGACATTTCAACAATTAAATAACACAGGTACATAGGTCATACACGATCTAATAGCAAAGTAAACAGCGAGCCTATTTATATATTAGGGTAAAATAATGCAATGAACGAGACGGCGCGATTATGCACAAACGGCGATACGCTTATCACACCTGGTGCATAAGCGTTAATAAACTCTTACATGCTTATAAACACTCTGCCATCAGATCGGAAAAGGCTTATGTAACTCTTTTATTATTATTATTATTATTATTATTATTATTATTATTAAACAATGCAAACATTCAATAGTAAATCAGACAGAACTTAAATCTATATGTAATACCAACACATTACTTAAAAAGTCTCAGCAGCAAATACTGATTTTTTATCTGACCCAGCTACAAAAAACCCTTTTGGCTTAACATATTCAATATAATCTTTTACAAAATACCTAAAGCCTGCGTTGCTATTAACAATAAGCGGCCAAAAACTAGCCGATGTCCACTTGGGGACAATTAAAACACCCTTGCACTTGAAATGATTAGCATGCTTTAAAACTCTACTGATCAACTTGACTGGCGGAACTATACAATTAAAATCTTCAGCCCAGTTGAAAGCAAAAGTATCTACACCACTAGAATGTGGTGTCCAGTACTCAGAGAAAAACTTTTTTACCTTATAATTGTTGTAACTTGCGAAAAGATCACAAGTACAGAGGCCCCATCTCAAGTTTAAAAAATCAAAAACTTGCTTGTTAACTGCCCAATCATCCCAATCAAAAATTTTACTGTAATAATCAGCAGTAATATTGAGATCTCTAGGAATCCAAACTGCACTTAAATCAATGTTAAACTTATTACAAATATGAAATATATCGACAGCTAAATCCTGCAATTGTTTACTCATACTACCTTTATGTATTATTCTAACTACATTCTGATTATCTGTATAAACTTTAATTGCCTTACCTTCAAGACTAAAATTTAAAAGATAGCAAAGTTAATTTGACGGTCTTAAGCTCCCTAAATGTTGAACTTTCAATAACGTCAAAATGATCCCAAGCGAAATGTGCCACTAATCTAGACTGCTCCAAAAGAACACCTGCTCCAGCATAGGTGCTTGCATCAGTGAACACTAAACGATCAACGTCCCTAAATGTAGGAGTAATAACCTTACGAGGTAAAGAACTACAGTTAATAACCCAAAAATCAAGCTCATGCCTCGCACCATCACTATGATGAATAACAGAATCACAATGCCGCATAGTTAAAATACAAAAAGTAAGATTCCTAGTAAATAACTGACAATGGACCCCAAAGCTGGCTTCAAATAAATGATTTTCCCAACGACTGAAGCTACTTGCCGAGCAGTTACATTATGTTTAGCCAATATAGATGACGCTGAGTAAATAAGCCTCTCAATCTTACCCTCGGGCACCTCTAAAATAGAATCCACGAGATTCAATCTAAATCCCAACCACTCTAAACAAGACATCGGATGAAAACTACTTTTATCCATATTTATCACAAAACCAGCACGCTGTAAATCTTGTTGAACCTGCTTGGAAATACTTAAACAAGCTTCAAAACTATCAACCGCCCAACCGTCGTCAAGATATACTACTATTTTAAAACCCACGCTTCTCCATCTCGACACTAAAGGTCTTAAAACTTTAGTAAAAATAAAACCAACCTGACTTAAACCGAACGGTAACGCAGAAAAAACAAAAAATCTTTGCTTTTGGTCGAATTTCCAGGAAAAACCGAGGTATTTCTGATGGGAGGGATGAATATCAACATGGTGATATTCCGATTTTAAGTCAAATTTTATCATAAAACCACCTTTTTCTGCATAAACCAGACCCTCTTGTAAACCTTCAAATTTAATTCTCTTTCTCTTTAAACAACTATTAACATGCCTTAAATCTAAAACTAATCTGAGTTTCCCACTTGATCCAACAGCAACCGTCAGCGGATTGACACAAAATGATTCCGAATCAAGCTCCCTAATACAACCTAAATCTAAAAGATCTGAAATAGCTTTTTCAACAAAGTCACTATGCTGAAAAGCAGATGCATTGTTTTTGTAGGGAACATATCAAAATCTAACAAATAACCATATCTAACTAAAAGGGTGTCAGATACCTCGTTGTCCGATCACCCGTTAAACAAGCCATCCGTCCATCTAACTACATTATAAATAAATTCATTGACATGCAATTCATTTTTCCAAAATATATGTGATTTTGCTAAACTACCTTTAACACTATTATTATTTTTGACATTTTGAATATATTCAAATTTTTTAAAATTGTCTTGACTATCATGTAACATATACTCAACTTGATTACTGTCCAGAGGGGCCGATTGAACTTGATGTAGCTGTCGCTGGTCTTGATGTAGTTTCAATAACTGGTCTTCTGTACTGCAACTGCGTTGTATATTGACAGTTCTTGGCGAAATGTCCGGGCAATCCGCAGTAGTAACAGATTGGCATACTTGGATGGAAGAAATGTGGCCTATATTGTTAATTAACTTCCTGTCTGAAGTTTTGCTGGACTAGATATGCTTTAGATGCCTGTAAACCTCGAAAAAACTGATTAGGCGACATGGACTGAAAAGTAATATTCCCCGTAGGTTTTCTCTCCCATTTATTATACGGCTGATATCTAGCGCGCTTAGCGCTAGTATTACTAATAGCAGTGCGCAGTTTTGACGCATCCTTACTGTTATATGCTATAGGGTCGTCAGAATATTCCCTGGCTGTGTCCCAGCCGTATTTATCAGCTATCTTCAAAACTTTATTTCTCTGATTTAAAGCTCTAATCTCTTGGTTAATCTTGCCAGAAATGTCAGAAAAATCTTTACCCAATTTACAGCTTAAATTAATTGCGTCAAGCCCCTTTATTCTATCTAAATTAAAGTCATATTGAATTTTTTTACCTTCTTTATTGAAAGCAAAAATCTTCTCTTGTCTGGAATTAACAGGGACAAGCTCTTCCAGTATTTTTTTCTTTGAATTTCTAGAGCATTTTCCAAAGTACTATTAAATAAAGCCACTGCCTCCGAAGTTGGAAACGAATCACTGTCTCGATGCCCCCTATTTCCACGCCTGGATTCCCTATCTGAATCAGAGTGAAATATACTCTCAGCTTGCAACCGGTTCGAATAACTAAAACACCACGCGTGTTACTTATATACCCTATCCAGCAAAGCGTGCGGTAGTATACGACACGGAATCAACCACCCGTTAAAAAATCCAATCACGAGTAAAAATCTACGTATACGATAAAAACGAATAAGTTCCGAAAATAAATTTAAATATTCATAGAACGTAAAGAAATGGATGTAATCTCGGGTGAGGCCCAATTGGACCATTTAATGAATTTCAACTTTTTTCTCCAAAATCTGTTCTTTTTACAGAATTCAGAGAAGATTTTTTCATTTAAAAATAAAATTTGGTTAGGTCTTTGTTTTTAAATGTAATCTTACTGTTATTTTAATAAAGGAAGTTTTGAATAAAAAAATATTTAGGAAAAAAAAAAAAACATGTGACAAACAATTATGAAGCTAAAGTAGAGTGAACACACCTGTATTTAAAGCCATCATAGAACTTAGACACGGTCGTATAAATGTTTAGCGTTCGTCTACAGCTGTGGTATAAAATTGAATAAAGATGTTCTAGAAAAGAATCGACAAGTATGGACACTAACGTAATAATTGGCAAAGCTAACAATGTGGTTTTAATACAATTGATCGTCTGATGAGAACATTCAATGTATATACGTTCATCCTACAGCAAATCACTTGACGATACTAGCCGCCCGCAAGAAGGCTTAATGTAAAGCAAAAATCAAAACTAAAGAACAATGAATGTCCTAAAGATTCTGTAATAACTGAAATATATGTTCATTATATTACGGTACCATTTTCCTAGGTTACTTACAGTTCAACCTTTGTCTTCGTCTTTGCATTGGTACTTACAGTAAAGTAAATTTGCTTGATTATTACCTAAGAACATAATAGAATCTAGTCAAAAATAGTTAGATAACGCTTAATTTAGTTGGAATCATATTTTGTACAGTGAACGTAATAGTTTGATGTAGATTTTTGGATCAGTGATAGTCTTTTTAATACGCGTATAAATCGAACATCAACATCAAATACGTATAGAATTGATTTGCCAAACAGTGCATCTGTACTTAATGTGTTAATTCTTTATGCAGTTAAAGGTTAATGCAATATACATCACAATAAATAAAGAAAGGTCATACGTTAATCTGCTTACATAAAATGAATTTTCACGGGTTATATAAGATAAATTTGCGTATAAAAACAAGAAATTTATGATGATGAAGTGATGGATAAGATTATATTTTCTAAATGGTCCTTGTAAAATGAATGTTTTATATAAATTCATGTCAGAATTGATAGTTCATTGGTGTAAGTGATGGCATCTATTTTTATTTTATTTTATCTTGGTGAGCTATCTTCCAGATGCTTGCAATAACTAATAAATGACGCAGGGTTTTATCGACTGTATTTCAGTTTAGTACGGTGATATTTAACTAAATGTTTTGTTTTATAAAGAATGGAAATACATATAAATATTCTTTATGGTTTGTTGTTGAAGGCTAGAATGTCTTTCTTGTTATTTTTTAACGATAATCAGAGATAAGTATTGTACAATTCACAGAAATTTGATATATTCAGCGTACTTAAAATTCTGTTTTTTTATTTACAAGAGATTCCTATTTTGACTCTGAATCTTTCTTTAATGCAACATTTCAACTGTAACTGATGGTGGGGGCAAATCATAGTTAATCACAGTTCACTGTAAGTGTTATTGTATGCAAATATGGTATAATTTTATTTTTATTTTTATTTATTTATATTTATATTTCTATTCAACTTTGTTAATTCTCTAACGCTAGAAAAATTTAACAATTTTCTGATACTATGCATCAAGTATTTATCTAGAGCCTTTTGTGGTAATGGGATTTTACACAAAAAATCAAACAATTTTTTGCAAAATAAGTATTTTTATTACGTCAAATTGTTTGTGATGTGATGTAACACCAAACTGTTGCTTAAGTGTCTTTGTGGTGTTATGTCACAATGTTGCTAAAATATATGTAAAGTTACGTCAAAATATTGCTAAGGTGTTTTTGATGTAACGTCACAATGTTGCTAAAGCATGTGTGATATTACGTCACAATGTTGCAAAGGTATGTGTGATGTTACGTCATAATTTTGCTAAAGTGCTTGACCTTACGTCACAATATTGCTAAAGTATGTGATGTTACGTCAAAATGTTACTTAGGTATGCGTGATATAACGTCACAATGTTGCTAAAGTATGTGTGATATTACGTCACAATGATGCTTAAGTATGGTGATGTTACGTCATAATGTTGTTAAAGTTTGTGTAATGTTACGTCATAATGTTGCTAAAGTATGTGTGATATTACGTCACAATGTTGTTGAGGTATGTGTTATGTTACTTAACCATTGAACAGCATAGCTATGGCAGTTATTGGATTATAAATGCCATAGCTTTGCCAGGCAAACTGAATAACGCGCGTTAGCGTGTTATGATTGGTTTGCCTGGCAAAGCTATGGCATTTATAATCCAATAACTGCCATAGCTATGCTGTTCAATGGTTATATTTACATTATGTTAATTATTAATTAATTTTTTGAATTTTTGTCACATCAATTTGAATTTTCCCGCCTTCAACGAGAAGCGGGGTCAATTATTGGAACAGCGTAACAATGTAAACAAAATATAGTACAACATGAAAAAACACGGAACTCGCAAAAAATATGAAATATTTTATTAACCATCACATTGTTTTGCACATTTTATATAAAACATCAATTTAGTCACTTTCATAGCAATTTTACAAAATTATTTTTAAAAAAAAACGAATTTCCTAAGGCGGATGACGAACAAGTGAACAGTCTCGAAGATTGACACGAAAATGATCTCACTCTCGCTGTCATTTTTGGAAATTTTAAGTGCAGTGCGAGAAATTGGAATTTACGAAGAAACCAGGAGTGAATTAATTGGATGACGGAAATGTAATCTGCTTTGGAAAGTCATAGTTTCTATCATTATTATTCGTAGAACTTGTGGAACTGGCCACATGATGCGACCCAGATTGTGACCCAGTTAGGCGCAGTACAACAGCTGATTCAGTGTTTAAATTTTTTGCAGGGTGAGTTAATTCTGACAGAGTTACTATGGCGTGTTTTTTCTGTTCTGTTGAGACAGTTCTGTTGTAAGATTGGGAGAAGCTTCTCATTTATGGTTCGCCATAAACAAATTTGTGCCGAGCTTCGTACCCCATATCATTGAGATGCTGAATGGCCGTCACCCGCAAACGGCGAGGAGTGTATTTAGTTTCAACTTTTGCAGCCGCATGATGGCATTTGTCGGATAAAAACGGGTAAATGTGCGTTTTAAAAGTGGTTTGAACATTAACCATATATCAGACTCTTCAGGACCAGCCATGGCTTTTTATTACATTGATTGAACAAACTTTGGGATTTTTGTCAGCTTTATCAAAGCACTGGAAACAGCGGTTTAACATGTTTACAGGACAGTCGACCGTCTCGGTTGCATATATTTATTCCTTTTTAACATCTGCTATATATA
Source organism: Tegillarca granosa (assembly GCA_029721355.1). Taxonomy (NCBI): domain Eukaryota; kingdom Metazoa; phylum Mollusca; class Bivalvia; order Arcoida; family Arcidae; genus Tegillarca; species Tegillarca granosa. Next base: position 2,292,905 of record CM056600.1, read on the forward strand.
TTTTCGTCTGTATGAGATATCTCCCCTCTGAAAATTTTTTGGTTTTATTTCATGTTTTTAAATTACATATTCTCCAGACTCGTCAATGTGATACTCAATTATGACTGTAATTTTAACTGGTGGTGAAATTCCGTAGCTCGGGAAATAAAATTTATAGAACAAATGGTAGAAATGGGAGAAATTATGGTACTTTTTAGATGATTGGAAATTTTCCGTTGTGTATTTAATTCAATGTATATTTTAAAATTAATAAATATTTTTTTTCTCAGGCTGTGCTGTTGTTTTGATATGAAACTTCTTAAAAAATAGTCCAGAGAGTGAAATATTCATACGCATAGTGTAATGATCATGTGATCAATGTGAGTTATTGTACCGTATTTGCCACATGTCTCAAACATGTTTATATAGTAAGTTGCAAAGCAAATGTAAATATATTAAATTATTGCTAAAGTGTGTGTGTGATATGACGTCATAATATTGCTTAAGTATGTGTGATGTTACATCACAAGAGAGAATAACATTGACATTAAAAAAAATGTGTCATGAACTACATTTGAAATATTGCAATTCTAATGTTGAAGTTGCACATGTCATTTATTGAAATTTAAAAAATCCGATTCTCTGATAATAGGAAGGGCAGTAACTCGTAGTAACAAGACCGATACAGAAGGACATTATAATGTTATACAATGTCTCTTCAGCCAATAATGGAAATTAGTTTTGTTATTAAACTGTTACACAGTGTACAACGTCTGACTACAGACACTATTAGAAACCCTGTCTACATAGCTCTAATTGTAAGGATTTTTTTTTTGTGTAAAGAGAAAAAGTTAAAAGTTTGTTTTATGAGATTAAGGTACATTGTCTTATATTATTTATTTACATGTTTAAACTACATATATCAACATGGGTCACAAATGTAAATTACAGATATGGAAACGGGTTAATATAAGAATCAGGCTTGTTCCCGAATCCAATGTAAGAGTTATGTATGTTTATCAATTAATTTGTATTTATATATTTATAAATAAAATATTGTTTAAACTAAAAAGTTAAAAGTGCTTAAAAGTTTACAATAAGAAATTAAATGAATAAATGAATAAATATATAAATAAATCGTTTTTTAGAAAAAATAATAAAAACGATAAATCATAGGATAAACAATCTCTTTTGTTTTATTTTTTCAACTACATTTGCATTTATGAGTAGAAGAATTTAAATCCTGAAGAAGCAATAATATTGTTGATAAAGTTAACGCGCATGCGTAAAATCTTTGTGTTCCCAGAGGTTTTTCACCAGTAGCAAATAATTCAGATTAAAATTTATTGCGATGGTGATGAACAGCCATCATGTATTTCGTCCATATTTGGCCAATTATGTGTGCAAAAAACACAGTATCAGCATTTGTAACCGCCACTATAGAGTGGTTACAAACAGTTACATGGTTACAAAATATTTCTCTTTTTCAAAACCGGCATCATTTCTGGGATAGGTTACGGGGTTACAAAGGTAACACTATGGTTACATACAGTTACACTGAGTTACAGATATTATTTTTCAATTTTTGAAAATCTCCCAGGTTACAAGGTTACAACGGTTACAAAGGTAACATTGAAGAAAAATGACTCTTTTTTCAAAACCGGCTTCATTTTCTGGATAGGTTACGGGGTTACAAAGGTAACACTATGGTTACATACAGTTACACTGAGTTACAGATATTATTTTTCAATTTTTGAAAATCTCCCAGGTTACAAGGTTACAACGGTTACAAAGGTAACACTGAAGAAAAATGACTCTTTTTTTTTCAAAACCGCCTTCATTTTCTGGATAGGTTACGGGGTTACAAAGGTAACACTATTGTTACATACAGTTACACTGAGTTACAGATATTATTTTTCAATTTTTGAAAATCTCCCTGGTTACAAGGTTACAACGGTTACAAAGGTAACATTGAAGAAAAATGACTCTTTTTTCAAAACCGGCTTCATTTTCTGGATAGGTTACGGGGTTACAAAGGTAACACTATGGTTACATACAGTTACACTGAGTTACAGATATTATTTTTCAATTTTTGAAAATCTCCCAGGTTACAAGGTTACAACTGTTACAAAGGTAACATTGAAGAAAAATGACTCTTTTTTCAAAACCGGCTTCATTTTCTGGATAGGTTACGGGGTTACAAAGGTAACACTATGGTTAAAAAGAGTAACACTAATTTGACTTTTTTTACCCAACATAGCCCATATACAAACTGATGCAAGCCTCTTTCAGGAGGTATATTCTGAGCATGTCTGATTAGGATTGGACTAAGATTGTGACTTTACTAATGTTAACAAGGTTTTTCTATTATTTGACCTAGTGACCAACTTATTAACTAAATTAAAACTTTGAAAGCTGGCAAATTTATTTATACATGTGAACTGCCATCAATGAAGTGAGGCCGGGTGCTCTGGAAGGGTAAGCACTTCCTGTCTAGCTAGCTACACTCTTCACATGCAAGTTAATTTTGAGAATGAAAGGAACAAAGAACAAAGCCAAATATATCCGGTATAAGTTTAGATACAGTGACTACAGACTTATCAACAATATTGTGATGACGGTCATAAGAATTTTTAAGGGCATTGCTTAGCCTAGGCTTGCAATATTCTGGCGTCAACAATTTAATTGTAAGCAGTTCGCTTCGTTGTAGAAAGTCCCCACAGTTGGGAATAAGCTATACCATAACATATTAATTGTGAAACATATACACCATACGCAGGAGAAGCAGAGATATTACTGCAAAGAAACGGAAAGTTGACAATAGAAAAATTAAAGTCTTCACTTTTGTCGTACAGTTTTTAGATGTGACTTTTCGTTTGTGTCAGAATTGAAGTACAATTCCAAATATGAAGCAGAATATGGAGATTCTGTCGTGTCTTTTGGTTCAAGCTCACTTGGATACAGGGCATTCACATATTCTCCAAATTTGGGATTATTTAGAGATAGAACATCATTTATATATCTGTATGTGTAGTTGAATGAATTAGCGAGAGTCTTTTCTCCAGATCTGACAAGGTTCTGTAACAATTCTGATTCACATGAATAAGGAAACAAATCAGCAAGCAAAGGTGCACAAGTGTGGTGCCCATTGGTATACCGATTGTTTGTTGGAAAATTATACTGCCAAACACAACATATATGTTGTCTATCAAAAACTCTTAATATTTTGTTGATGGTATCTTCCGTATACTTTTGTTTGCAGTCTGTATGGTGTTTTAGAATCCCTGTTGAGCACTAGATATTTATTTCTTAGTTTACTGTTTTTGTAAATGATTTTTTTAGACATTCTTTCAATGAGGGATAGTTGTGTAAAGGTAGAAAAATCAAGTTTTTATACATTTTTTTCACGAAGAAAGAGTATTAGAAACAAGATGGTCAGGTACTTCTTTCGATATTTTGAGAATCAACATTTGGTTGATGCCAGATGTTGAATAGACTTTTTCTGAATATGTCTGAAGACTATCTTTGGCGACTGACAAAATTTGTTAGAATTATATATATATATATATATATATATATATATATATATATATATATATATATATATATATATATATATATATATATATATATATATATATATATTTATTTATTTATTTATTTATTTATTATAGACACTATAGAAATGTTTTTGAAAGAAAAATGATATGAAATGAAATGAATTATTCCCTCTTTAGCTCACCTCAGTGGTTTTGTTTGCCTAAAATTACTACCGAATAAAGGTAGTTTCCCCTTGAGAAATAAGACTAAACTTTCCCAATCTGACAACTAAAATTCCCCAAAAGGCAACAGTGACACACAACAAATAGTTTCAGTTAAATCCAGTTGTCCAAAACTGTTCTGACAGACAAAAAATGTTAGATATTCTTACAATATAAGATCTTTGCAATGAATTTCAAAATTCTGAGCGTAATATGTAACATAAAAAGGGTCCAAATTTTCCCAATCTGAAAGGTAGAAGGTAGTTTTTAAAAACCATAGCAAAATCACTGCTGACCGAAAGCTTATGGCATGATGCAGCATGTGTATGTGCGTGCATGTGTGCATTGTTTACACCTATTTTCAACTTCTCCAAAACTGCTGGACAGATTTTAATGATACTTGTTTAGAGGCATAATGGGCCGGTGCAATTCAGATTTGTTCATGGCGTTGCCACGGCTACCAAAACTAGGTCAAGATGATGCAGGGGTCCAAAAATCTTAAACAAGAGGCCCATGGGCCTTAACGCTTACCTGAGGATATGTCAAAGATTGTTTGCAGAGTGCAATAGACGATATATTCAGTACAGAAACTTTACAAGTTTTCTCAAGTTAAAAACTGCCACAAAACTTAATCAGAAATATATCCAGTAACATTTCATTTATAAGTACCTTAATAATATGCATGAAGTAACTGTAGTGCAATGAATAATTTCCAAATCGTTAACCAATTTCAGTATACTTATGCAACTATGTCCATGAATATATATGACCTTGAACCATATATGATCATCATGTCAATACCTACAATATTCTAATGTACATTGCCTTTACAAAAATTTAATAGTTTTCAAGATAATTAGCAATTTAAGTCTTCTTTTACAGCTATGACCTTGACTTTTCAACATATGATCTTGAATCATATGTCAAAATGATCGTCATATCAATACCTACAATATTCTAATATACATGCCTATAGAAAAAGTTAAGTTTTCAAGATAATTAGCAATTTTAGTTTTTTTTTTGCAGCTGTGACCTTGACCTTTCAACATATGACCTTGAACCATATAACAAAATGATCATTGTTGCAATGCCTATAATTTTCTTATATACATGCCTATACAAAAAATTAGTTGTTTTCAAGATAATAAGCAATTTAAGTCTTCTTTTGCAGCTGTGACCTTGACCTTTAAACATATGACCTAGATCCATATATCAAAATGATTATCATGTCAATACCTACAATATTTAATATACATGCCTATACAAAAAGTAAATTGTTTTCAAGATAATTAGCAATTTAAGTTTTCTTCTGTAGAATCATATAACCATATAACAAAATGATCCTTGTCGCAATTCCTACAATATTCTTATATACATGCCTATACAAAAAGTTAACAATTTTCAAGATAATTCACATTTTCAGTACATGTATGCAGCTATGAACTTGACCTTTCAACATATTACCTTGAACCATATATCTAAATGATTGTCATATCAATACCTACAATATTCTAATATACATTCCTATACAAAAAGCTTATAGTTTTCAATTTAATGCACAATTTTAGTATTCGTAAGCCAAAAATAACATTTCAGGGGCAACAACTCCTACACAGATTATCATATAGTTACGAAACTTGGTACCTTTTTAAATTTTGTCATGGGGAACATTTTAACAATGTTTTGAATTCATATATCTCTTAAAATTTGCAAGAAAATTGCCAAAAACTGCATAAATCACAAATAAGGTCATGACCTTAATTTGTGACCTTGACCCTATTTTAAAGGTCATTTCAAGAAAAAGTCAAAACTAAAAACCCCATGTCAATATCTGTTCAAATAGTCAAGTTATAACAATTTGAAGCCATTTTACAAAATCTTTAAAATTAAACTCAAAAACGCGTAACCCATTTTCCGACCAAATTTCATGAAATGAACAAACTATAGGCTTACGACCCTAGAGAAGCCAAATATCACATCAGATTTTTTTCTCCCATCATCGGTTTTAGAGAAAAAGATTTTTTAAGATTTTCGGACCCCTAGGTCACTTTGACCTAGTTTTGGTAGCCATGGCAATGCCATGAACAAATCTGAATTGCACCAGCCCATATATGCTTCTGACCAAGTTTCATTGAAATCTGTCTAGCAGTTTTGGAGGAGAAGTCGAAAATAAGTGTTAACAACGCACACACACATGCATGCATGCTCACACGTACACACACATATACACATGCCGTGCCATGCCATAAGCTCACATGACCTTTCGGTTAGGTGAGCTAAAAAACCTCCTTTGTATGCAGTTCCTACAGGCTTTAGATACTAGACCTACATACATTTGAATTTCCTCACCATTCAGTACTGTCAGTACTTGGATTTTTATAATACCTGCTAACCTGTATTCTGGTATCACACCAGTATAAATTTTTTTTTAAACAAGTTGTGATATATAGGCCAAAATTATTTTTTAGAAATAACAATATATTCATTTATAATTTTGTCAATTCCTGCAGAATTATAATTTTTAGGTTTTTTTTCACATATCATAATTTCATCACAAGACATTTTATCATCCAACAACAAATTGGAATCTACATAATTATACATTACATCTAATTCATCATTACTATCAATACCATATGCATTTATATTTTTAAAATGATTTAACATTTCTTGAACACAGCATTGTTTGTTTTTGTCTTCTTTTTTTTAAGTTTCCAAAATACCTTGTTTGAACTTTTTAATCTTTTTACTTTTATATGTAAACTGACTCTGTAATGTCGTATACTTTTATCCAAACATGTTCATATTTTTTTCCGCTGAAAGCTTCTCCTTAAAACATCAGATTTATTTTTCCTGTACAGTCTTCTTTTTTCAGAAATTCTTCTTAGCTTTAAAACATCACGAGTAAACCATACCTTAGATATAATCCTTTTATTATTATTATTATTGTTATTATTATTATTATTATTATTATTATTATTATTATTATATGTACTAAATGTGTTGCAAGCTGCTTGACACAACAAATCTGCAACTTGTGTAAATAAATTATCTATTTGGTTTTAATTAATAACATCAACATTAAGTGAGAATGTCTGACAATAACTATTTTGTTGGAAAGCATTCAACATCCTTCCTGAATTTTAACACTTGTTGTAAATAATTTAGAATCTGTTGCTTATTCATTGTAACCAAATTGTAAGTTAAATTTAGCATAAACAATAGTTTTTAATCCCTTCAATAGTTGGTAACAATACAATATTTCAAAAAAAAAAAAAAAAAGAAAAAAAAAAGGGTTTTCTCCTTTTTTATATTGACCAGTTAACTTTCAAGTCAATTAGCAGTTTTTTATTCACTGAAATTTGAGAAACTATTTTTAAGTAGATTTATTTACATTTATTTATTTATTTATTTATTTATTAGATTCTCAATATCTTAAATAAGGACATTATCTTAAATAAACAATATTTATTTAATATATTTAATCAATTATCATCTGCAACACTATTTTACAAGAAATAATTTTTAAAAGGTTAAATCACCCTAACATATTCCAATGATTCAGATCCATCAAAAAATTCACCTTTAATCATTCATGCCTGAGTGAACATGTTTATACCTAATCAAGACTGGTCACCTATAGCTATGTAAGGATGCCTTACTTACAACCCAAATTTTGCATTTACTAATTAATTAATTAGTGGCCTAGATTGATCACAGCCGAGGTACCATAAGGGTTATGATAGGGGCTAGATTATAAGTTAAAACTAATAAGGTACTTAACTATGACCATGATGACATGTTCAATATGTACAGAAATGTTAATTATGTGTAATATTAAATGAATAGATAGAATCTTGTTGTGATGTCAACCAAGTGAACGTTAACACCAATACTTTTTCATTTTCAACAAATTAGATGAAAAAATTTTGAATGTTAATAATTCTGGGTATTTTCAGGTGAATGGTGAATTTATTTTCTTTATTTTATGCTGATGACAAAGTTTTATTTGTCAAATCAAAAGAAAGTTTTGGTTAATAAATGATGGGTCATTGTGATAAATAGTAATATTGAGATTAATACTGATAAAACAAAGGTTATAGTTTCAAAATTGTGATACACTTGTTGTTTGGAATTGAAATAAAATAAGTGACACTGGCACCAAATCTATTAACACTTTAATGAATGTAACAGGTGAATTATTTCATTTATTCTTAATTATATGGTGCATTTTTTATGAAACAAATCCTGGCATTTTAAATAATTAAGAACAGTGTAATATTTAACCCAACCCACTCCCAGTGAAAATTACAAACTTCTCTTTTGTGCAATGTTTAATCATGGATACAATAAATGACATGTAGATAACATGTAAATGATCTTTCTTTGCCTTTTGCAGATTTTCACACAATTAAAGTCTGTTACAAAGTTCTTTTAAAACTGTCAAAAAACTTAATACACTAGGACAATATTAATTTCTGAATTCTGAAAAGGCATTAAGTTGTGTTTACTAATGCTGGAGCCCAGAATATAATGAATCTACCAATGAAAATGATTTAATCGAGCCGTGTCCAATTCCTATTTCAAGGTACCTAACCCACTCTGATCACACTACGTACATGTCAAATTTTGGTTACTGTCTCCCTCAGTTTATCGCCAAACTCGTTATAATGCCAAAATATTCATGGATACATGTTGGTGTTTTAATGAGGTTTTACTATAGATATATAATCCCAGGTTCACTCTAGAACTGAATCATTGCAAGCACAATGACTAAAGTGTTCCAACACCCCAACATTTAAAATTCCCCTTCACATCACAAGATCAGTTGGTTGATATTATTCTCTGTTAACAATACAACATAAGCAATTTTTTCAGTTATTTGCTAGTTTTTTTGTCACTTAAAGATATTCAAGGAATAGTTCATGTATGTGTGAGAGAGTGTTATTTTGTCTAGTGCACATTCAGGGCAACTTCTTGGTAAGATGCTAACTAACAGAGTCAGTATGCAACAGACAATTAGAATACCAATATTTCATTATCCTGACACCAGGTATACCAGTCAAAACTCTATCTGTCTAATGCTGTGCACCAAGTGAGGAAGCAATATGATCTTAATTTTTTAAGTCTTATGTATGACTCCCTGGCTGTAGATTTCATGGATTTTTTGTACATTGAAAGTGTGGAGTATTGGAACCAAATGTACACAGAAATTCCATGGACATGTTTGTGGCAAATCTGTGGACATGTACATGACAAATCCACTGTCGATGTACATGGAAATTCCGTCGTCGAAGTACATGTACATTGTACATGGAAAATAAGTGGCAAATTTTTAAAAAGCGATCCATACAGATGAAGTATTTCTAGACAGCATCAAGAAAAAAGATGGCTACTTTGTGGGTCAGCACATTTTACTGAAATTATGAAATGACATATGTGGTGACTTTTTTTTGCCTATGACTGTTTTAATAATTATTAAACAATAACACATCAAGTTTTTAGCACCCCACCAATGTATTTCATTCATGATATTTTCATGTTCATACAGATCTTTAAAATTTTGCTCAGTCTTAATATTTACAATAAATCAAGTGTTTATCATTTTTATTCTAATTTTTTATTTGAGTTAAACTTTATAACAAAAATAGTTGCCTGTTTCATTTATTTTAGTTACATGATAGAAGTTAATAAAACTCACATGATACTTTCCATATTTCAGAAGACAGCTAAATAATTCTCAAACGGAACTTTTAATGGTTTGCTTATAATTTCACTAGATTCCATTTTCTCAAAAAATATTTGTTTAAAGCTTTCCTTTGTATAATATCCAGTGACTTTGCACCAAATATAAGATTTTATGTCCTTCTTAGTCTTTTTTGTCCAAAGCTGAAATGCCTGAAAATGCTAGACAGCCATCTTTTTTTCTTGTTGTTGTCTAGCAACATCTCATTGTATGAACAGAACACTGAAATTGCTGACCTTGACACTTGAGAAAAATTCCATGGAAATCCATGGAATTTCCACGCAGAGTTTGTTGACAATGCTGGGACTGAAACTTTGTATACTTTGTAATACTTTCATTGACAGACACAAATTTTGCCACAAAAATCCATGTACATGTCCACAGAAATTCCATGGAAATTATGTACATGTCCATGGTCAAAAGTATGGCAAAATTATTTTCCCATGGACATGTACACACTTTCCATGGATTTTTGTGGCATTTCAGTGGAAATCCATGGAGTTTACATGGACATGGACATATGTCCATGGAATTTTTACAGCCAGGTCAGCATGGTTTGAACCCACAACCTCCCACTTATGAGGCAAACACTCTACCACTTAACCACAGAGTTCCCCGAGTCAAATTATCCAGGGAACCTGTCAATTACTCAACTCTTTTCCAGTTCTTAATTAAGTCTGTGAAAGTTCATTTTATCATTCCAGCAATTCAAACCATTCAAACAAGAAGCCCATGGGCCTTAGTGCTTACCTGAGGATATGTCCAAATTTTTACAAATTGCAATAGAAATTATATGAAATATTGAAATTTTCAAAGCTTCCTCAAGTTTAGAACTGCCACAATAATTAATCAGAAATATCTAGTCACAGTGCATTTATAAGTAGGTAATGTAGTAACTAAAGTACAATGAATGGTTTCCAAATTATTAACAATTTAGTCTTCTTATGCAGCTATGACCTTGACCTTTAAATATATGGCCTTGAATCATATATCAAAATGATCATTATATCAATACAGTAGATTCCGCTTAATTGCATAGTCTGGTGTCAGAAAATTTTATGCAATTAAGCGGAATATGCAAATAACCGAAAATGCCCCTTGGGCACGATTGATGAATACATCGTTTGGGGCCATTTAGTACTTTGTAGGCATCACAGTACACTGTAGAAACAACAGAAAATTAGTTATTACTTTGAAATTAAAAATTAAATAAATAATTCAGAATAAAAAAATAAAAAAAATTATTTTTTTAATTTGTATAATGTTTTAAAAATTCTAGCTGATCGATTAATGGATACACCCGGTGAGGCCGTTTTTTTAGTAGACATCAAAGTCGGTGTACTGTAGAAACAGCAGAAAATTTGTAATTCCTTTGACATAAAAATTAAATTATTAAAGATAATTGAAAAAAAATTTAATTAATTAAAATCTCAAGACTTGTAGTATAATTTCTTTACTAAATAAAGATTTAAATTCTAGCGTTTTAAACCTCGTATTACATGGATTCCAAAATGTGGTATAGGTGGACTTTTTCGACCATCGATCTGTGTTTAATCCTAGAAAATGTATGTAACTAGAACATCTGTTGGTATTAATTCACTGTTGCTTAACACTCGCGATATTCGTATTTCTTGTTATTTACTTCTTTTTAAAATCCACGTGTTCGTACATGGCACTGAGTTATTTGTTCGAGTTATCTCCCTTTCCGGTACGATAATCTATTTTAAATGTGACATAGAAAAAATCCAGTTGTTTGACAACGTGCACGATGTCCGGTAAAATTAAATTAAATTAAATTAAATGAATTGAAAGAAGTCTTATCTTGTTATTTATTTTATACAAAGTTATATTTTAATTGTTTATGACCAATTATTCGATCAGTCATAAATTAGAAATTCCCGTTGTTATGTGTAACTAGGTCTGATCCAATGAAATTAATGAGTAAAACGTCACTTCCTTAAGTGAAAAAATGTCTTTGATGTTGAAACGTATGCCGACAAAACTTGCTACATAAAGGTTTTCAGCCGTAAACGATGATTTCAACCAGTTTATCTTAAAGAGGAAATAATAAATAAAGAATAAAGCATTTGATTGAGGTATGATTTATTGAGTTTACGCTAAAAGAACTGTAAATACGCGTTATCAAACTTGCTCTGGGATAACAGTCAACGTACATACACATTCCTTAACCATGTTACCAAAATTAATTGAAAAAAATGTTTTTGATTTTATTTAATCTTTGTTTTAAAAACCCGACACCGAAGTTCCAGTCAAACCATGTCTGGGTTTAGAAAATGTAATGGAAATAAAGTTTCAGTTTAAAAAAATCGTTATAAAACTTGTGTGACCGGGTACAAATTTTTCACCTGTCATAGCCCTTTTTAATTGGTTTAACATAATTAATTACGTTTCCTGACAAACGCGTATTGACAGACCAATTGGATGACTACTCTACAAAGTGAACTAATTAACTGGCTTCATATCTCACCTGGTGTTAGCTGTACACATGTTTATATCATGTAAACACCTCTCAAGGTTACTGGCATTGTCGGCAAATATATTTTGTAATCACGAAACTTCAGACCAAGATCGCATAATTTTCAGAATTTTTTATGCAATTAAGCGGAATTCAGACTTTTGTTTATGCAAATAAACGGAATTTTTTACATTGTTTAAATAGGAAATGGTTTGGTGCAGAGAAAAATTATGCAATTAACCGGAATATGCAATTAACCGGTATGCAATTAAGTGGAATCTACTGTACCTACAATACTATCTTATACATACCTATACAAAAAGTGAATAGTTTTCAAGATAATTAACAATTTTAACCATCTAATGCAGCTATGACCTTGACATTTGAACCTATGACCTTAAATCATATATCAAAATGATTGTCATATCAATACCTACAATATTTATACCTACAATATTTTCATATACATGCCTACACAAAAACTTAATAGTGTTCAAGATACGTTGACAAGTATATAATTTTTAGCAATTACCCCACTTAGTGCCTTGCCATTTCCCTTATTTTAGCCCCAATGCTACCATTTGTGCAAATCTGAAACTAAACGTCCTACATGTAATAACTAAGGTATATTTTATGTACATTCAAAGAAGAGGATTTTTAAAGATTTTCCCTCCTTATGGGACACCAAGTAGACAACTTCTTCATTTGTGCAAATCTGAAAGGGCTTCACACAGGCATGATGGTTACCAAGTTTCATTAAATTTGGCCCTGTGGTTTTGGAGAAGAAGATTAAAATGTTAAAAGTTTACGTACTACACACGACACACTTCTGATGAAGATGGATAGCAATAGCTCATCTGAGCTTTCAGCTCAGGTGAGCTACAAACTGTTAATTGGGTATATTTTTACATTATATTTTATCATAGCCAGAAATTATAATACATTTTGATTAATAAGCAACACCCGAAGTGTGAAGGGTGTAAGCAACCATTTGACTGACATATGATGACTGTCATGTAGCCAGAGGCTACAACTGTAATGAGGGAATTTTAGCAATTTTTACCTAAGAAAAGCACTTTTTGTCTGCAGGATTTCATCAATCTATCTCGTTCAAATTTTTAGGATAGATTCCTGTACCATTAAAGTTGTGTTATCCATTAATTTTAAATCCCCAGGGGTTCAATGGGTAGAGGCATGAGGGTGGTGTCTTAAATACAAAAAATCAATTTTTCAATACACACTTTGCTTTGTACTATAAAACTATATATATTTGGGATTTAAGCATCCCAAGGCACATCAATTCATATAAAATTTATTCCAGGGGTACCACTAAAGAGTGGTACCTGATGGGGCTTTGTGATAACTATTTAGCTGTAGACATCCCCACCACTGAACTACCAATTATATTGTCTGGTTCTTTATGATTGATACTAATGAAAGACACCTAAGGTCTTTCCCCACCATAGGGTGGGGCTGGGTTGTGCGTACATGTATAGCTTTTAAATGGTTGAGATCCCAACCCCTAAACTATGTATTTTCTGATTTCTTATGAAGAGATAAATAGAATGATAATAATTAAGAACACCTAAGGTGATTCCCCACTGCTGAGTGGGGCTGGATGGGGCTATAACTTTGAATAGTTGAGATTCCTACCCCTTAACTGCTTCAAATTTTCTGGTTCATTATGGACATTTGAATAGAGTCATAATGAATCATTTCCAAGAAAAGGAGGGTGGTTGGTGGGACTATAATTCTTTACCCCTACACTCAGTCAACAACCACTTTGATTCCTAAATCATACTTGATTTCATTCGTTAAAGCAAGCTTATAGGATTAAAGTCATAATCTAAGAATTGAAAAAAAATTCAAAAGCCTTTAATAGGTATAATTACTCTAACCTTCTGGTCTATTATACATTACATATGTAGCTTTTAGCTACATTTTAGTTATCACACCTCAATCAATTGGTTGGTTACAACCTCACAGTTTTGTTTGAAGAACTGCTATTGATTAAAAAATCTTACTAAGCTTATAATAAGAAATGTATCAAGGTTTCAGGCAGAACTAATCATTGATTCAGCTGTTTCCAAAATTTCTAATATATTTTTCTTCTGCTAAAAAATCTTTTGGCGATACTTGTCGTTCTAAAAATAGAAAGGTCAACAAACCTTGGTTCAATGCTGAATGTAGAGAGAAAAGAAAACTTTTCCGTAAAGCAAAGCAAGCAAATCTAAGATATAAGAATGAAATAAGTAAGCGCAATTTTTTGCAATGCAAGTAAAATTTATAAGAAGACTATTGTAAAAAATCATTGTATCTACAAGCATCACATGGAAAACAAACTGAAAAATTTATGAAGTAATAATCCCAAAGAATACTGGAAAATAATTAATGATAGTACCAGAGATGTAAATAAGCCTAACACTATTGATATTGATGTATTTTATGAGTATTTTAAAAATCTTAACCAGGTAAAAGATTGTGTGATAGATAATCCCGGGTTATTTACTTGTGATGAATCAGAAACAGTTGACATCAATGGCCCTATCACTGAAAAAGAAATTGTTAGCTCTGTAAAAAATTTGAAAAATGAAAAGGCATGTGGTGAGGACCAGGTTTTAAATGAATATATCAAAGTGTCTTTAGGAATTATGCTCCCAATATATATGTTACTTTTTAATATCATTTTTGAGAGTGGTCATGTGTCTGAATCCTGGTTGGTTGGAATTGTAAAACCAATATACAAAAATAATGGCGATAGGCTAAATCCAGATAATTATAGGCCAATAACTATTTTAAGTTCTTTGGGGAAGTTATTTACTTCTATCTTAAATACCGTTTAAAAAAATTTGCAGAAAAAGAAGACATTATAACAAATAGCCAAGCCGGCTTTCGTAAATCTCACTCAACTATTGATAATATATTTATACTGCATGTATAGTAGAACTATTATTTACACTCAATAAAAAACTTTTCTGTGTATTTGTTGACTTTAAAAAGGCATTTGACACTGTATGGAGACAGGGATTATGGTTTAAACTGAAGAAATATAAAATTAATGGCAATTGTTTTAGAATTATTTACAATATGTACCAGTCAATTAAATCATGTGTGGTTAATGGTGAAGACAAATTTGATTATTTTTTATGTAACATAGGTACGACAAGGGGAAAACCTGTCCCCTTCTTATTTTCAATTTTTTTTAAATGATCTAGAGGAATTTTTTAATATCCCAGAATGTTGAAGGAACTGAATCCATTTCACAAGTATTGTTTGATAAACTTTTGATATTCGAAAAACTTTTAATCTTACTTTATGCCGATGACACAGTCATTATGTCAGAAAGTATTGAAAGCTTGCAGAAAGCTATTGACAGTTTTAAGTTTATTGTGATTACTGGAAGTGAAGGTTAATATAAATAAAACCAAAGTTATGGTATTTAGTAAACGAAAATTAAAATCAACCCCAAAGATAAGATTTTCTGAAGATATTCTAGAATGCACTGATCAATACTGCTATCTTGGGATTATATTTAATTACAATGGTTTCATTTATAAAACTAGAAAATATCTTTTAGAGAAAGCATCAAAAGCCTTATTTTGTTTGTATAAAAGATTTATAAATTGCATTTATCGGTGAATGTCAACTTAAAAGTTTGATCAGATGATTGTTCCAATGTTAACATATGGTAGTGAAATTTGGGGTTTCGAAAACTTAGGTTTATGCGAAAAAATTCATTTACAATTTTGTAAAAGATGTTGAAATTAAAGAAATCTATCCCAATTATATGGTGTATGGTGTTAGGTCGATATCCTATGTCTGATATATTTATAAGAGAAAGATTTCATTTTGGATAAGATTAGTGCAATCTAAAGACAACAAACTCTCATTTATTATGTAATACTTGTGTATTTAATGAGTGAAAATAAAAATATTCCATGGTTATGTAAAATTCAGTCTATTTTAAACAATTTGGGTTTATGTAATATTGGCAGGGTCAAGGTTAATGTAAATGGTATATGGTTAATTGAAACTGTTGAACAAAAGTTAAAAGGCCAATACATACACCAGTGTATTCACAAATGAGCATCAAACACAGCTAACTTATAG